>LPNX010370212.1:0-66357 GCA_001517045.1 Pseudotsuga menziesii | reverse complement strand
AGGGCACATAGGAATCGAACCAACAACCTCTTTCCTATAAGACAGGTGCTCTTCCATTGAGATAACACCCTTAAATAAAATATATTGTATAATTTTACATCAATAATCTAAGAATTTGCAACTTCTAATTTTTTTGGGAAAACACTGCCTCTTCTAGCACAATAGAGTCAATGAAGTTTTCCTACAATAAGGAATAATCAATCATACAACTGGTTGTTACTAGTAGTTGGCTTAATTGTGCCTATTTCAATACATGGGACCAAAATACTACTTGATACAAATAACACATAGCATGTCACAACTTCCATTTATCTTCCCCAAAGTCTAATGCAATAAATATTTTGTTGTTGTTCACAAATAGGAAACAAGCTCACTAGGTGAGGTATAGATTCATAGTTATAATCTAAACAAGGTCACTTGCCCACCCTTCTACCAGAGAGAGGATGTGACTATGCCACTATCAATCCGGGCAATCTAAGCCCCATGAACATAATATAAAAATTTCATTGAACTCAAAACATACACAGAAGCATAAATCATTAACATACAACAGAAGAAAAACACATTCCATTCAAGCATTTAGCATGTTCATATTATTTCATAACAAATACAGTTGCAGGGAAAAATACACAAGAATACTTATCTTGAAAGAATCTTGTCCTGCAACCAGCTATGTCACTGCAACGTTCCACCCAAACATAGGCCAGTGTGATCCTTACTCTCTCAACATCACTGCCACCCCTGAGCTGGGCATGATTTCCACAGGGAACTAGGGGACACAGACTTACACACAACAAGTCCAAACACCCATAGTCAATCCAATAACCACATCCAAACATAGTCATCCCACTAATAGATGGATTCTTGGACCTACTCAGCCAAGTCAACATAGGGATGCACTACACAACAAAATGAAAGTTCTGGGTATGAACTAGAAACATCCCGGGAGCCAAAATTGACAACGATGAATGGGGATAACAACCCTGTGACCAAAATTGACTTCACAGAACATTCTTGGCTCAATGTGGTAAGAAAATGACTCAACAACCACTCATAAATTCGTGGTGTCTTCTCCAATTCGCTGGGAATTACCAAAAACAATTTTCGGCTTGGGAAAATGAAGAAAACAACTTCCCACGTGAGGGAAACCACACACACATCAGAGAAAACGTGAATGCCACACACAAGAAGCTCCCAACGGCTTCAGAGATCCCCAAAGTGGATGAATGATCGGTGAGAAAACGCCCAAGAGCCCCCAATCATGAAGGAAGAACACATCAGACCAAAAATGTGGAGGAAAATAGCTCTCCAAGATTCCACTGTGTGAGGAAATGGAGAACATCCTGTGTGAGGAAAAATGCGGCTGCCCCTGTGAGTGATTAATACGATCCCCTCTTCCATGTGAGGGATAATTGGTGAGAAATATCCCCTTGGGCATACGTGTGGTCAAAGAATGATGGCTCTGCCAGAAATGACGGCTGCCCACACCTCCCAAGCCCCAAGGCAATAACTACCCAACTAAATCCTTGGAGAATTAAGTGGGTGGTTGCATAAGACAAGAAATGGTGAGTAAGACAAAAAGGTGGTTGACAGCTAGATGGGTTCTTCTCTTGACACATCGATTTTTACCATTGGCTCTGGGTTTGAACATTCTCCCCCCCCCATCCTTAGGAAAGCATGCCCCCATCTATTTAATGTTGCATTGACATAGCTAGTTGTGGGTATTTAATTAAATTGCATATTTACATGATGTCCAAAATTATAATGTGCCGGTTAGCACAAAATACGATCGGCATTGATTTTAATCACTGAAATGACAATTAAAATCATGTGGTCAAAGGCTGACGGCTCTGCCAGAAATGATGGCTGCCCACACCTCCCAAGCCCCAAGGCAATAGATACCCAACTAACTCCGTGGAGAATTAAGTGGGTGGTTGCATAAGACAAGAAATGGTGAGTAAGACAAAAAGGTGGTTGACAACTAGATGGGTTCTTCTCTTGACACATGGATTTTTACCATTGGCTCTAGGTTTGAACATTCTCCCCCCCTATCCTTAGGAAATCATGCCCCTATATATTTAATATTGCATTGACATAGCTAGTTGTGGGTATTTAATTAAATTGCATATTTACATGATGTCCAAAATTATAATGTGCCGGTTAACACAAAATACTATCAGCATTGATTTTAATCGCCGAAACATAAAATGATAAATCAATGGTGGCGATTTTGCCTTTAGCTCCACACCATGATTAATTACAATATTTACATCATATATATTTAATGCAAATGAGGTCAAAACCAGGGTGTTACATTCCCCTCCCCCTTCAACAACACTGTCCTCAGTGCTCATCAAAACTGAACAAAAATGAATATGCCAATCGTATGGAATCCTACAGGTCCCATGTAGCCTCATCGGGATCATGGTGCTCATTTTTCATTTTCACTTGTCCAATGGTACGATATGGAACTCCTCCTTGGTCCCACTATGTAGTGGTCTTGTGTATGGACTCCTCCAAGTCCTTGATTGCATGCATTCGTACACACCGCCTAATCTTTTTCCAGTCCTGGAGAATCCTTCTCTGCATCCTGGAACATATCCAATGTCTTTGGAAATCCAGCAATACCTATGCTCAATCCCCAAGCAATGAGTCAATTCACACGTCAGATTTACAAGGTTTTCCAAAAATCATGGATGAATCACATGCACATGTATATCGACATAAAATCAATAAGAAGTTGCCAAGTGAACCAAATACTTATCTTGCATAAGTATCTTCTTTTGGTTCCACAGGTGTCCGACTGAGCTTAGTACAACCATGGCACTTACGACCTTGCCCCACCTCACACCTGGGTGTGCATTAAAGGGTAGCCAAATTTTTGCAAGCCTCAGATCACTCGAAAATATCTTTCAGTCGAGATCTAACAGCTCTGCTTCAGAGCCTAAAACTCCTTCTAGGTTCTCACCAAGCTCGACGCCTCCTTTCCAGAAACCACAACAATTAATTCACATGTCAGATTCATTCATATAAGGTTCAATCTATAACAAGATTTTCAAAACCATGGTTGCATCATATGCTCATGTATATTTACAAGAATCAACAACAGCAATAGTTTGATAAGTAAACCAAATACTTTTTCGAATAACATATCTCAACTGAGATCTGGTAGCCTTGTGTTAGAGCCCAACACCTCTCTGGGTGCTTAATGGAAGCTTTGCTTAAGTCTCAACACTTCCTCTCAGTGCTTACCAAGGCTCCGACATTATCTATGTAGCATCTCTCGACCGAGATTGGGTAGCTCTGCTCCAGATCCTAACACCTCTTTGGGTGATTAATGGAAGCTCTAGCTTTCCTAGCACCTCCTCCAGTGCTTGCCAAGCTCAGGGACTTCCTTTCTAGACATCAAAATAAATCAACTCACCGGTCATATTCATTTCTATAAGATGCAACAGTTAACAAGATTTTTTGAAAATCCAGAATGCATCATATGCATATGAATAATCACATAAATCAACAAGTATTTTCCAAGTAATCAAATACTTATCTGCGTAGAATCTCTCAACCGAGATCTAGTCAGCCCTGCTTCAGAGCCTAACACCCCCTTGGGTGCTTAATGACAACTCTTTGGCTTAAGTGCCTTGCACCTCCTCCAAGATCTTGCCAATGTCAGGCGCTTCCATTCTAGACATCATAATACATAGGGGTTATTCTCTTCACGGATCCCCCACTCTCGTGACAGTCCCCTTATGTTGTGAATGTGTGTGGATATAATTCTAACCGAATGTCTTACACCGTGGGCGTCCCCAGTGATGCATACTAGTTCCTAGATGGCATGGGGGGTGAAGCTATGTACTCTCGTACATCCTTCCAGAGGAGTCATATTTCTCAAATACATCCTCCCAAGAGCTATGTACTCTAGGGGCAGACCACCATCATCTCACTTGCATTAGATACAAGCATGGAATTTATATGAGATGTCATTATAAAAATAATTGCAATTATAGGTTTTTAAACCTATCCTAAACAAGGAGCCATGTACGTCCATTACATATTTTAATCATCTCACCTGCGTTACATACAAGAATGCAGTTTATATGAGATGTCATTATAAAAATAATTGCAATTATAGGTTTTCAAACCTATTCTAGGCACATCCCTCTGAGAAGCTATGTATCCAAGTACATCCTTCCGAGGATCCATGTACGTCCAGTACATATTTTCATCATCTCACCTGCGTTACATACAAGCATGCGGTTCATATGAGACGTCATCATAAAAATTTAATCATATATTTTGAAATCTATTTCATGCCTGGATAAATTTCCAATTATCAAATGATTAATAACATTGATAGTCAATTCCAGAATTTGAATTCACAATTCTGCTTCCCACAGAAAATAGGATTTTGTAATCATGAGATCGTCCTCATATTGTTTGGCTTTTGCAAGTGGGGAGTACTCATCCCTAACTTACACATGCTGCCAAAAACCTGGAAATTCACATACAACATGTCATATTAACACCATTTTATATCAGCCAAACAGTTAATAATATTCGATTAACAACAAAATTTAAAATTTGAAGTTCAAAATCTATTCTCTTCGAAAGTTAGATTTCAGTCATAAGATCCTTCTCATAGCACATGGCAGTTTCTTGCCTTGGTTGCAGTAGGTACAACTAGACTACTCTACTCCGGTCATTCTACCCACGGTCTTCAGGAAAGGCCATTTCCTCATGGAACTACAATTTCACATGCATGCTTCCTCAACCTATACATAGACTCAGATCTACTTGCAGAATATCCTTCAGTGAACCTCCTGCAGTATCCTGCATGTCCCACAAAAGATCGTAGATCTGTTAACTTTCTTGGAGTAGGCCAACTCATCATGGCCTCAATCTTTTTCAGGGTCTAGATATTTTCCTTTATATGAGATAATGTGACCCAAATAATGAATTCCATCTTCGTAGAAGTCATAGTTGCTCAAGTTTGCATACAACTGATGCTTCATGAGCAATTTTAAAAATAAGCCTCAACTATTCCACATGTTTTTCCTCATCCTTTGAATAAGTAAGAATGCCATCAAGGAAAACGAGAGCAAACATTCCCAAGTACCTGCTGAAAATATTATTCCTTAGGCATATAAACGTAGCTAGTGCATTTATAACCCAAATGGTACCACTACGAACTCATAAGATTTATACCTTGCTCTGAAGGTTGCCTTATGAACATATTCATTCTTGATCCTTACCTGCTGGTCACCAAACCTTAAGTCAATCTTGGAAAACACCTTCGCTCTTCTTATTTGATCAAAGAGGTCATCAATTCTAGGCAAAGGATATTTGTCCCTCACAACAACTTTGCTCAGTTTCCCATAATCAATACACAACCAGAATGTACTATCTTTCTTTTTCACAAATAGAAATGGTGTTCCTCAAGGAGACACACTTGGTCTGCGGTACTTCTTTTCCATCAACTCTTGTAGCTGCATGTTCAACTCTAGCATTTCTGGTTTGTTCATCCTACAGGATGTTTGGGACACTGGTGCTTCTCCAGGTACAAACTCAAAGGTAAAATTAATGTCACTCCTTAGAGGAAGCCTTGGAATTTCATTAGGAAGAACATTCCCGAATTCCTGTAGCATGTGAAATCCCCCCAACCTAGGAGTATCATACTTAGCTACCTCCAAAACATGAGCTTCATACACTCTGCAACCTTTCCCATAGAACTTCTTCAGCTGCATTGCTGAAAACTTCCTTCCAGAGATCACTTTTGGAATTCCTTTCACAACCCTTAGGTTTCCTTCTTCATCCAAGCACTCAAAAGTCTTGTTGTAACAATCAAGCTTTGCTCTATGTGCTTCCAACCAATCCATTCCAATGAGGACATCATATGATCCAAGTGGAAGAACATTCATATCTGCACAAGTGAGTAACCCATCCATGACCAATGGACATTTCATTACCACCTCACTGACATCCTTCTGGATTCCAGTAGCTAGTTGGACTAACCATGATCTTCTATGCTTTGATTTCTTTAAAGTACACATCTCAATAAGTCTAGGGGTGATATAGTTGTGAGTCGATCTAGGGCCGATCAAAACAAAAATAGTCTATTCAACAATCTCACCCTCAACTTACACCACAATTGAGTTATGACCTTCCTGGTGGTCTTCTAACACTGCACAAAATTTAGGAATGATCCCTACTTCTTGACCCAAAGTTTCAACTTCTTGGGTGCTAGGGAATTGACCCTCATTCCTATTCTCAAGTGGACAATACCAGTGTATATGGGGTCTTTCACATCCCCAGCATTTTAGAGGTTCCTTTGGATTTTTTTCTCATCACTCTGGTTGGATCAATCACAGCTTGTGATGGCTTCCTTTGTTGCTTTGGGATGTGAGGAGGTTTGAAACCTTTCTTCCTTGGGTTAAGCTTCTCATTCTTCTCGTGGGAACTTCTCCTATTCCCTTATACCTATGATAGCAAATGCCCATAGTTTATCTTCCTTTGGAGATCTGCCAAACTATGTAGCATGGAGGTAGTCAATTGGTTTTGCTCTACCAGAGCCTTAACCAACCTTTTATTTTTTTCTTTGCAATCCTGCAACTCTTCCCCCAAGATTCTTATGGTAGCTGTAGCATCTGGGGAATTCTCCTGTTCCCACTTCTCAATAGCTTCAGTTCCATGACCTTGGATATTGTAAGCTGGACTTACACACCCTTCCTCACGTGGACAAAACCGACGCAAATGGGTTCCTCCACATCTACTCTCTTTTGGATCTCTTGGATTTTCCCCCATATCATCTTTCCCGTGTCCACAGGGATCCTGTGCATCATCCATGTTGTTAATATTCTTGGCGTTGGCCTTCTTTGACCCTCTTGGTCGAACCAAGATCAAATTTTCAATCTGCACTATGACTTTGCAAAATGTGTGTAACAACAACATTTGTTAGTCAATATCATAAATTCAAATAATTACTTACCAATTGTTTCTTACAGGCATGAACAGTCAATGTGCCTTTCGTCGGGTTGGCTAAGTTTATCAATTCTGATAATTAGCACTCCTTCTTGTTGTAGTTTTATTTCTGCAATGACAACTGTCTCAGAGCGCATAAGATCGCTGCTATTTTTTTCACCTTTCCGGTCCCTGTAAATCCCATTGAAAACTTGCTAAAATTCTTTATTTTAGAGCAAGTCATATTTTCCACCCGATCGGAAAACTCACTGAACTTTTCCGATATGTCGGCTCCATTCACATTTTCCCTTCCAACGAGTCGAAAAAAATCATCATTTCTTTCCAATGGGAAAAACTCATCTTTTCCTTTCGATGTGTCGGCATAATTCACCAAGTTCATCCAATGTATCGACAAGATTTCCCTTTTCTCGCCTATCAGAAAACTCATCAAACTTTTTCGACGTATCATAAAAACTTACCGAGTTCACCCGACATGTATCGAAAACACTTCGTCTTTTCTTTTTGATATGGGATTTTTGACACTTAGACAAATTTTTGAATTTTTTTTTCCTTTCTTTTGTCGGCATTGACAAAACTCATTCGAGATGCATCAGAAAACTTATCCGAGATGCATTGGAAAACTCATCTGAGAAATTCTCCCTTCTTTCCTCGGCATCGGAAACTCATTCGAGATGCATCGAAAAATTCATTTGAGATGCATTGAAAAATTCATCCAAGAAATTCTTCTTGTCATCGACTCGACTTGCTAAGTTCTCCTGATGTGTATCAAAAAAACTTACCGAACTTAGCTGATGTAGCGGAAAAACTCACCAAGTTTTGCCGATTTTCAACACTTAGAATTTTTTTTTCGAAAAGTTTTATTTTTCTCTTCTTTTCGGATCAACTCATCTTTTCAAGCCAACATAAACTTGGCCAACATATCTGATGTCTAAAATTTCAAATGCTTAGAAATTTTTTGAATTTCCTTCTTTCTTTCCCTTCATCGACTCAACCTGCCATCGGCTCAACTTAGCTAGTTCAGCCGACACTGTATCGGTAGAAATCTGCCAACTAAGCCGATATATGAAAATTTACAACACTCAGGAAAATTTTTGAAATTTTTTTGTTGGCTTGTGCTCAACATAGGGTAATCCTGCCTCTGTCACTGTCCATCTTCTTGGACCATTGAGGCCCACAACTACAACATGGGCTCTGATACCACACTGTCATGTCCCCACTCTTCTACCAGAGAGAGGATGCGATTATGCCGCTATCAATCCATGCAATCTAAGCCCCATGAACGTAATATAAAAATTTCATTGAACTCAAAACATATACAAAAGCATAAATCATTAACATACAACAGAAGAAAAACACATTTCATTCAAGCATTCAGCATGTTTGTATTATTTCATAACAAATACAGTTACAGGAATAAAATACACAAGAATATTTATCTTGAAAGAATCTTGTCCTGCAACCATCTATGTCACTGCAACGTTCCACCCAACCATAGGCCAGTGTTCTCCTTACTCTCTCAGCATCACTTCCACCCCCGAGTTGGGCATGATTTCCATAGGGAACTAGGGGACACAGACTTACACACAGCAAGTCCAAATACCCACAATCAATCCAATAACCACATACAAACACACTCAACCCACTAATAGATGGATTCTTGGACCTACTCAGCCAAGCCAACACAGGGATGCACTACACAACAAAATTCAAGTTCTGGGTATGACCCAAAAACATCATGGGAGCCAAAATTAACAACGATGAATGGGGACAACAACCCTGTGACCAAAATCGACTTCACAGAACGTTCTTGGCTCCACGTGGGTAAGAAAACGGCTCAAACACCACTTAGAAATTCATGGTGTCTTCTCCAATTCGCTGGGAATTACCAAAAATGATTTCCATCTTGGAAAAATGAAGAAAACGATCGGCCACATGAGGGAAACCACACACACATCAGACAAACGTGAATTCCACACACATGAAGCTCCCAGCGGCTTCAGAGAGCCCCAACGTGGATGAATGATGGGTGAGAAAAATGCCCAGGATCCCCCAATCATGAAGGAAGAACACAACCGACCAAAAATGTGGAGGAAAACAACTCTCCAAGCTTTTAATGCGTGAGGAAATGGAGAACGCCCTGTGTGAGGAAAAATGCAGCTGGCCCTGTGAGTGAATATTCCACTCCCCTCTTCCACATGAGGGATAATGGGTGAGAACTATCCCCTTGGGCATGTGTGTGGTCAAATACTGACGACCCTGCCAAAAATGACGGCTTCCCACACCTCCCAAGCCCCAAGGCAATAACTTCCCAACTAACTCCTTGGATAATTAAGTGGGTGGTTGAATAAGACAAGAAAATGTGAGTAAGACAAAAAGGTGGTTGACAGCTAGATGGGTTCTTCTCTTGACACATGGATTTTTCCCATTGGCTCAAGGTTTGAACATTCTCCCCCCACTTATCCTTAGGAAATCATGCCCCCATCTCTTTAATGTTGCATTGACATAGCTCATTGTGGGTATTTAATTAAATTGCATATTTACATGATGTCGAAAATTATGATGTGCCGGTTAGCACAAAATACCATCGGCATCGATTTTAATTGTTGAAACATAAAACAATAAATCAATGGTCGGGATTTTGCCTTTAGCTCCACACCATTATTAATTACAATATTTACATCATATATATTTAATGCAAACGGGGTCAAAACCGGGGTGTTACACACTAGATCCTCTAACTAACAAGCAATAATATCTACAAATTACTTATTACAAAACAAAACAAAATTATTATGCTAAATAGAATACAACGGGAAGAAAAAATGCATGCCTATATAGTCCAACATGTGTATCCCACCACTTAACGCTTGCCTCTACAAGTTGGAACATCATAATGGAACCTGGAATCGGGGTATCAGTAAAAAATAACTCAAAAATGTTCAAACTTGTCATGTTATACATAATATAAACACATATGAAAGATCATGAATGCCCAACAGTAATAATTAGACTTATTATCTCTCTCCTCAAGGGATAACCTACATGCAAATAACCATGCATAATGCTTTGGCATTGCTACACTAAGCTGTTAGAAGCACCGCATCTCACTTTCAAAGAAACTAGGAGGCATGAGTAGCTTACTAGTTCCCAATTCCCCATCCACATATATAACCCGAGTTCATGTCAAATACATCATGAACTTAGCCTTGATCACACCTCTTTCTCCATAACTGATTTATCAAGTTCCCATATTATTTAGTTTGTGCTTTCCTTCATGCAACATCTAAACCAATGTCAATTATAGAGCATACAAAAATGTACTAATCACTAAAATATTTTCTTTAATAATTGTTTGGATGATTAAAAGGTACTATCTTTGTTATAAGCATTCAACCAATCACTACTCATGTATTAACTAGTTAGTGGTATTCATAATATAATGTGGAGAAGTTGTAAGTGAATAAGATGTGGGATTTGTGATCATATTTCTAAGATCATTCTCTGCACTATTTAACAACTTATAGTACATCACTTATTATTTAGTGGAACACATCCAATCAATACCTGTTAATTTAAAATTACAAAAATATGGAACATGACATAATTGGGAATCATTCACCATTATGCAATTTACAGAAGCATCAAGGATTCCATTAATTATTGAGACTTGAAAAAGAATTTCCTTTTGAGTTCAAAACATAAAAGAAGAAACAAAAAAAATCATTCTACCTTGTGTGTGTAAGCAATACAAAACTTTCAAATTTATTATGTTGACTAGTTATCATACTACAAGGACTACCACTTGCAGTTAAGGCGTTCTCAGATTGATTTTTATCATTACTGGGAACATCCATCTTGTCTAGATGTTTAGAACTGAAACTTCCTTTCAACCTTTCCTCCAAGTTTGACCTCGCTTTACAAGTTAGTCTTCTCCATCACTTTCCTCTTGCAAATTCAAAAGGTGGAGAGATCCCATCTCTTTCCAAAGCCACCTATTTGAATGTGAATTCACTATTTTCAAAATAAATTCTTAAATTTGTCACATTTTTTTATCTAAACATGAAAATCTTTAAAAATAAAAGGATGCAAAAACTTCATGTTGCAAATGAGTAGTTGTCATATTAACCAATATGTTGAAATTAAATTTCCATCTTCCTTGCTTATTTGAAATATAAGCATTAAAACTTCAAGTACAACATAGAGGACTAATTTCAACACAATTGTCCNTATTAACCAATATGTTGAAATTAAATTTCCATCTTCCTTGCTTATTTGAAATATAAGCATTAAAACTTCAAGTACAACATAGAGGACTAATTTCAACACAATTGCCCCCCAGAACACACAAGCCACAAAGCATGTAACCCCAAACAACAAGATCTTGTAGAAACCTTGTCTCTCATCATGTCAGATCTAAAATATAAACTACTGAGTTGTTTTTTAATACAAACACGATGTGGGGATTAGTTCCACTCTATTTTCAGATTTTGAATGACACAAATCACACAAAGAGGAAAATATAAATTTATAAACCAAAAAATATATTTCCCATGCAAAAAAAGGACTATAAAAATTGCAAAACTACCAAAATGTATAAATTTAATTATTCTGGTACAAAAAAGTAACTAGAAAATTTGCAAAAATTTCAAAATGTATAAATTTAAATGAGATATTCAAAAGACACAAAGAAGTGAGAGATACCACATTTCACATACCACAAATTTGGTAAATCTAAGTATTTTGATAATCTTATAAAAATCTCATTGCAAGCTGGCCCATCTATAAAGATTGATCTATCATATGCATGACTGCAAAGAATGATTGAGGCCCTTACCCAAAATAGCAAGGATACTACTTTTAGGTCCAATATTGAACATTCACTCCATTGATAACACAATACACATAATCCAACCCTTTATGAACAAATTTAGATAACATGAGATAATATAACTTTATTGATGCCCATGAATCACCAAAGAACCGGTCAAAGACATTAAAAAATACTCGGTGAATACCAGTGAGTGCAAGTGTCAAGATCATTCCTAAATTTCTAATTAAAACTTACAAAGTACAAGAAAAAAATATGAAAACATGAGAAAGGGTGAACTAAAAAAGGTAAATACTAGAATGAGAAAAGAAAACACCCAATAACAGAGATAGAAAAATAACAAGAGGGAGGATAAATATCCTTGTGAAAAATCTCATGCAAGGCCTAATAATGTCTTTGAGTGATTCCCAACGCTCATAGATCTTGACCATGGGAACATGGAAGGAGAAAAATAGAAGTCTGTTGGAACTTCCCTAAATTCCAAGGTAAAAAGGAAGAAACAAGTCATGGGCCTTTGGCTGCCCAATCTAGACTAGGGGGAAACACTACATAAGGAGAAGGAACATTCATATATCCTCCTAGAGCTATGTCATCTATTGATAATGGGGGACGATGTGTGTTTCCTCATATCTAACATCTTCGGGATCCATGTCAAGTTAGACTGCATGATACTTAGAGCCTTTACTCACACCAATAACATATGGAAAAATGAGATAATGAGTTTGGTGGTGCAGTTCTAGACTTCTAGAATAGTTTAGTAAGATCTTACGTCTGTGAATATCGTCTCCCATTTGTACAAGGATAGTCATATCTAATTGGGACAGTGAAGGAAGGTGGAAAGAGATCCTATACAATCAGGAAGCAGGAAGTGATATCACCCCCAAATATCATAATAAATCATGACATTTGAAGATGAAGTGATCCTTGCTCTCAATCTCTTGGAGATGGAATAATTGACCAATCCTCTCCAACTGCAGGATTTGGTGAAATCTACATCTACAACATTTCTACATGATAATGGACATAAAACAACAATCTACAGATGCTCTTCACCTTGGTCAAAGTTGACCAAGCTTTTACAAGTATTGATTAATTCACGAAGGTCCTTGGAATTATTGTTTGCATTGCAAAAAACACTAAATATAATACAAAACAATATCTACTACTAGTTCTTTAAAGACCTATCATTTAGCATGATTGTTATCAGTTTGTGAAACAATCACTTATGGGCTCTCTGAGACATGAGGAAAATACCTAGGGAATAGAGACGAAGAAAAGAAAAAGTGCCCAACCAAAAAATGTGATCATATGCCAATTTGTGTTGAAGAAGGGTTGTCCATCTAGACAATTTTTTACTTTCTAATTTCTATTCATTAACTATCTAAATTCATTACAATAATTGTATTTGTTTACAATGTACATACTTATCAATCTCCCATATTTTACTGAATAAAGAAAATTATGAACAATGAATCCTATGGTATTTTCTAGGACAACATTGTATTGTTGGGGTTAAACATCCTCTTATACTAAAATTTATAATAGAGAATAGCTTTGATCACCAACACTTATATGCACGACAAAAATGATCATACAAGTAAACACTCAGGAAAAAACACGTAACAATAGTTAAACATCAATAAAATGCACATCCATAGATACAAACATGATTTCAGGACAAAACCTTGTCCTCATTATTATATACAAGGCATGATTCACCCACTGAATAATAGATACTAGGTCCTATTGCATCGAATTCAAAACATCAAGACACACAAGATTCCACAATACATTATGTATATGTTGTATATGTATACATCAAGTTCATCTAAACTTCTTATCAATCATATGTCTTCTACAATGGATATAAATAATAACAACTAAGGAAGATCTTAATAAAAACCCATCGTTGAAATTCTCTAAACCATCCTTTCTCTTCTTCTAAGCTTGAAAGTAGGGTAAGTACCATATATAACACTTTGTCATTTTTAAGCATCTACATTGAGTTTTGAATCTTATGGAAGTTGCAGGCAAGCCATGAGGGTATTATTAATATGAACACGCATTGGAATTGATTTGATAGAGAGGAATTTACTTTCATGTAAACTATGGAACAAATTCATGTTTTCATGTTCTATATACTAACCTTCACCAATTACTAACTGAAATCTTTACCAAAGACCATGCTAAGATCTCCCTATTGTTCAAATTTTGATTTGAATCCCAAATTTGCATTAACAAATGTAGTGCACTAAATCGGATTCTCTTAGCCTATTGTTCTTCCATTTTGTATTTTCTGATCAGGATTTCATCACCCTGCTAAGGATACAATTTGTGAGGGACTTCCAGCTTGTATCTAGGAGTTTTCTTGTGCTCATACCCCATAGGTTAGTGATTCATTTTTATTTCTAGGTAGTGTTGCTTGTTGTATTTTTGGCCATTTTGTTGTAGACTCACCTACTGTAACACGCTGTTGCAGTATGATTTTAGAGATTGCTTTTTGCCTTGTGAGCCACCATTTGTACACTCTCCTTCTGCACACTCGATTGTAGTTGGGATTTTGATACCGTGTTTGACACTCTTACACCTACATTCATTTTATAGCACACCACCACATCATCATATCTCCACCACGTTACTCTTATAGGCTTAGGGGGCATACCCCTCAGCTCGGTTCCTTGAATCGTCACTATCGGATCCATATTCGACATCATTCACCACCTTCGGATCCATATACTGCCTCTTAGTCTAATTCAAATTCCTATCAATCTGAGCCTTCCTTGTTCACTACCCCATATGTCCCCCTGGCTGGTGTACATCCTGATCCCTTTTAGGGGGGACGATTGGTAGTGGGATGGTGTACGTTCCACCCATCATTATGGGTATCCATTCCACTGGGACGACAAGTCCTGGTCCTAGTGGGCCCTTTGCCACCACACACACTACAACTGGTCCACTACCCACTAGTGGTGGCACCACTCCATCCACCGTGGTTCCTACCATACCACCATTCATGCATGGGGGTATAGGCCCTTCCATTTCCATTATGGCTCTTCCTACCATCCCAATGAGCAATCCTATTGTCAAAAGCCAACCTTACCCACCGCCAGTCATCCATGGGAAATACATTCTTGCTAGTGTCGACAATGTTGCTGGCCCTTCCCGATCCACTGTCAGTTCCATTCTACCTTTTATGGCTAGTATCAACCTATCCAATTTGGCACAGTTGACCAATGACCCCATTCATCATAACCCCCTCTGGCCTCCTATGCCTACCAAACTCCCCTCAGACATCCCTAAGTTTGAGGGTAAGGTGGGATAAGAACCCCAAAACCATATTATGTCATTCCACTTATGGTGTTCATCTAACAACATAGTGGATGATTCTGTCCAATTGCGGTTATTACATCACACACTCACAAGTGTTGTGGCCAAATGCTATATCAAATTACCTCATGCCACCTACCCATAATTTTCCTCGTTGGCCTTTATTTTTATCCAATATTTCCAGTTACCCGTTTGATATGATGAGGGTGTGGACATCTTATTATCCCATTGAGAAAACACATATACCCATATCACAAATCATATCCATGAAAAGATTCGTCATCGTATCCCATGTAAGATCCAGTCAGATGATAGAATTTTCCTAGATTGGTTTCTCAAAAACTTAATCTCTCCCATTGCCAAGAACGTTGTGTCTGAGCACCCACAAACTGAGGAGGAAGCAATCTTGAAGCCTCAACAGTTCCCTCTCATATATGCCCAATTGGGTTACTTGTATACCATTATCCCTGATGCTGCCTATGCTGACTCCTCATGTCGTGATACACCGGGGGAATCCCATTCTGCTGATGGAGTCATCAGCTCTATTACCTCACATCCTCACTTTTACATGGCCTCTCCTTCGATGCCACCCAATTTCAGTAAAACCCCATGTTTTTTCCAACCAAGTTACGCCCCCTATTTTTCACGCATAACAACTCAGTATGAAGCCACACATTCTTATGCACCTCTTCCACCAACTCATCACGTTCATGGACCGAATTGTTCAGTGTACTCGTGTAATGGCCAGACAACTGGATTTGTAGCCCCACTAGATGCTCCTACCTATTACCCACCACCACTGCAACCTACTCTGGCTCTGTCCTCGACTCCTCCTGCTGCTCCAGGATAGGTCTACGCACAATATAACCTCGCTACTCAACCTGCCCCCAATAACCAACAAGGGAAGGGAAGACAACAGAGAGGTAGGAATAAGGGTAATAACCAACCTCAAGGAGGTGGCCAAAAACCTAACCATCCAAAAAATAATGGATTCAAACCCTCTACACAGAACCCCTAACACCCTGCTAGACTTGGGAAGAACCCACAGTTGTGGACTAATCATCCATGCACCATTTGTAACATTGACGGCCATTACATACATCAGTGTCGTCATATCAACCACGTTCACCAGTTACTCCAAACTGATAACCAATGTGACCCCAATGGGGCTGCTGTGGCTCATACAAACCCAACACCAATAGGTCCTCCACCTATGGTGCTCCAAAACCCCCTACCACACCAAGGAATGGTTTCAACCAAGCCCTTGGTCCTACAAAATCCTGCCACCACTTTTGCGGGTTAGCCATTGATCCTGGTGTCCATCAGCTCATGACATTATCGTCTTATGTCAGTCTCCAGATGCGACGAAACCGATATGGTTCCACCACGGAAACCATTAACCCCTATGTAAAATCTACCTCCACCACTCCAGATATGTATTTTCATTTGTCGAGACCTTCCATGGACGGGACTGCCAAAGTCCCACAGTTTCCTTTGCATTGTGTCGCGAACAATTCCACTGCCAAAGTTGGAATCGACGATAGTATAGTGGATTACTTGGCTCAGTCTCCCTCAACCACGTTCACTCTAGAAGTGATCAAAACTTATCCTTCATAATGTAAAGCATTTTTATCAATGTTAGGTTCCATCAATCCCTCTGACTCTAGGTTGATTACCTTCGACCTGGATCAAGGAGAATCCCAGATGGAATCATCCATTTCCTTCCAATTTCTGGTCACGATTTGGAATTTGGCCATTCAACGATGGATCATTGATGAGGGGGAATCCACCCATGTTATGTCAACCTTTGTCTGGCATAATATTGGATCCCCAAACATTCAACCTTCTTCCACCCCTCTTCGCGCCTATGATGGTCGTGCTCCTCAACCCTAGGGAGTCCTCACGAATGTCCCTGTTGAGTTATCCGATAAAAGAGTGTTGATTTACATTGAGGTTGTCAATGCCCAAATCGATTACAACCTCCTCCTAGGACGTAGTTATATGTGTGCAATGCAAGCCATTGCATCTACCATATTTCTACTCTTGATGTTCCCTCATTATGGGAAGATTGTTACCATATACCAACTGAAGTACTATGATCCAAAGGGACTTGCCACACCAAAACACATCCTTCCTACTATTGACACTACCATTGACAACGTGTCCATACCTTCCCTGTCTGACGCTGGACCAGGCTTATTTTCCAGCACTCCTATGATGAACACCTTTTTGTCCTTTCCATATGATTCCTCCTTCGCTGGCTGATATATCAGATTTGTGCACTGTCACATATGGTAGTGTTCCAACCTCTATGCAATCTTAGTCACAGCCTCAACCATAGACATTGGGGAATTATTGGGGTTTGTTCCCTATCCACATGATTCCCTTCCTCTTTCAACCGCCTGACATCATAAGTAAGCCCGTCATGGCTACTCTCAACCTGCTTGGTTTCACTTTGGGTATTCCTGTGTGGTACCTCGATCCAAGCTATTCAGATAATGTCCCACCCACCTCCTGGTACAAAAATGTCTGCTTCTATTTCTATTGTTGCTACCCCTTCTTCCATGAAGATTGGGGGACAGGTGCCCAAAGAGATGACAAAACCACTCTGTCCTCCTACATGTGCTTTATATGATGTCCAAGGCCATGCGACATAGAAATGTCCCGATTTTCCTATCCTTCACACCCACATGAGAACTGTAGTCAAGACTGAAGACGCTCCAGTTGTCAATGTACCAACCATACCTGTGGTGAAGATCAAGTTGCTGCAAATCAACCATCCATGTGCAGTTTGTGGCATATATGGTCATTATTCAAACCATTTCCCAAACTTTCCTATGTACCGATCGATCCTTAGTGACCTTCGCACACACTCCCATGAGTCTGACATTACTGTCCTTAGTGACCTTCACACACACTCCCATGAGTCTGACATTACTGTCCTTAGTGATCCTTAGTGACCTTCGCACACACTCCCATGAGTTTCTTCCTTGGACACAACCAACACCATCTATACGATTTCTAGCTCTAGTAGTCCTTTCCCATCCTCAACTGTGGAAGATACGCCTGATCTATCTCATCACCAATTCCAAGAATAAGGAGATATCCTTAAAACCTCCACTGGTTTTACCCCATTTCACTTAGTCCATGGCGTGGAATCGGTTCTTCCCATTGAAGTCCAGATTCCATCGCTCTACCTTGCTGACAAACTTCTACCTGATACTTCACCATTAGAACAACACCTACTTATGCTTGAACATACCAATGAGGACCATCGTGCTTATCTCCAAATGATCGAATTGGCCAAAACTCAAATTCCCACTATGACTCCTACATTGATCCACACACCTTTAGCGAGGGGGACATAGTCCTTGTATACAACCAAGCCAATGATAAGATAGGGAAAGGGAAGTTTGAATCCATGTGGTATGGCCCTTATATCATCCATTGATGTCTTAGAAAGGGTCCATATTGCCTTGCTGACTCTAATGACCACTTCTTGAAGAATCCCCACAATGGTCTCTACCTCAAGAGGTTCTATGCTTGAAGTTGCTCACTGTGCGTACCCTAGTGTCATAGTTTTTCTTTTTTTTGTTTTGCATCGTTCTTTCCACGAGTCTCACGGTTTTTTCCTCGGTTTCTCCAGATGGATCCTACTTCACCTTGCTATGTTGGTTTCACTGATGGAGCAAGTAGATGGTCTCCTAATCTTGCCTCGGCTACATGGGTCATTTATTCCCTGTACCATGAGTTGATCCATATCGACGAAATGTGTGTTGGTGTTGCTACCAAAAACTAGGCTAAGCATGATGATGTCATTGTTCTCCTAACCACCACCCTCCACTTGGGTATTCATTTCCTTGATGTCTTCTTATACTCCCATCTTCTTGTCTCCCAGTTGAATAACTACTATAGGGTACATGATCCTTTCCTCTTTAGAAATTTCTTGCGCACTAGACACTTGGTTAGACATTTCGAATCCATTTCATTCATGCATGTTCCATGAAGTCTCAATAGTTTAGTGGACCAAATGGCTATTGACGTTCTAGAGTGGCACATCAATCATCACATATAGGAAATAAATTGCATCATGCATAATCATATACTCATGTATACATATGTCATATACATCATATAGGAATCATCATAATCATAAAAGAGACTCATAAAAACTCATAAAAACACATAAAAAGGTGCATCCACGTGCATATATATATCATATCATAATGTTCAGTACAAAATGAGAAGCTCCATAGGATTCTAGGATGATCATACATATCTTACAAAAAATCCCATGCTCAAATGCATTGGGGGCATCATCATAAGCTGCTAGTGTGAGTCATCCTCCTCTGACCTCGTGTCCTTTTCTAAGTCCTCCTCCTCATCGGATCTCTCCTCCTCCATCAACACATCACCCTGTGCCACCGCTTTGACATACTCAGAAGCAATCACGGTCCTCCTCATGAGAGAGATCCACTCTAGAGGAGCCTTGTAGCATGTGACGATCAAATCATCGTCAAGGTACTGCCACCCATCATCGGTGACCCCCTTGAGCAACCTCTCTATGTCCATCTGCAGTGAGTCCAATGTCATACTCCATCATTGTCTATTCCCATGACTGGGTGGATCTAAACCCTCCACCTTGCCCTTGCCTTGCTTGTACCCCATTGGAGGGTGCGGTCCCACGTGTGCACATGCACATAGTATGTCATCAATATTTATCACACACATGATCTAGCTACCACTAAGCTAATAAACTATATATGTATGCAACCCCAAAAGCATCATGTATACATACCGTCAGGTCCCCAAACCTACCCTAGAGGTCGAGGAATCTCTGGTTCTCCACGGTCATCCATCCCAGCATATGGATAGTCCTCTATGAGGACTGGAAGCTGCCACCACAGTGTAAAAATATCCTGGGTCAAGTACTTGTTTGTTGTTCTAATTATTCATGTTGATGAAAAACGTTTTAATTGGTGAAAATATGATTAAGTTAAAAATATACATATATGCGCAATTATTGATACACCCCCTCTCAATAATAAGATAAATCCAATAATTGGTATCAGCGGGTCTCTTTAGTAACATACTAACATCTGGAAGAAAGATCTAGCGCAGATATGGATAAGCAAGAAGGTTTGTCCACCAATCGAGCTCCAAGATTCAATGGCTCAAATTATTCTTTCTGGAAAATATGCATGGAATTTTATTTGTAGTCTCTTGGGATGTATGTTTGGAAATTAGTGGAATATGGATATGAGTTCCTGAAAGCTATAGATGATTCAGATGGAAATGTTGAGTGCACAATCTCTATAACAGTGTCAGTTGACCCTGATAATATAAGACAATATGAATGTAATACACAAGCAAAGAATTCCATATTGTGTGGGTTTGTTGATGTCGAGTTTACCAAATTAATGCAATGCACCACAACGAAAGAAATATGGGATAAGTTCAAGAGTATTTATGAAGGTGATGACAAAGTTAAGAAGGCCAAATTATAAACATTCTTAGCACAGTTCGAAACACTCAATATGAAGGAGGAGGAATATGCTATTACATACTTCCTAAGAGTGGATGAGATAGTGAACTCTACAGCGGGACTTGGAGCTATAATTGAAGAAAAATCAGTTGTACAAAATATCATGAGAAGTCTCCTTGTATTGTTCAACTCAAAAGTGTTTGTTTTAGAAGACAAATCTTATTTGGACAACCTGAATAAAGATGAACTGTATGGAATTTTCACAGCATATGAGATGAGAACATAACCTGAGAATCCATAGGGAATCCAAAATCCAACAAGAATGAATGCAAAAATATAACCGACTTGTCGTAAAAAGAAGAGGCTAATTTTGTGAGAAAAGTGAAAAGAGGACAAGGTAAGTACAAGAGAAAGATGTCTTTTAAGTTCTTTAAATGTGGAAGGATTGGAAATTTCGCTTCAAAATGCACATATGAAGAAAATCGAGATAGGGAAAGAAAGGAAGGGTCAAACTATCATGAATGAAGAAGCACATATCATCAGAATAGAGTCGTGGACAAAAGGAAATTTTAGAGGTAGAAGAAAATCCTGTACATCAAGGAGGATATTGTTTAAGAAGAGGAAGACGACAATGATAACTCTAGGGATGTAATTTTCATGGTGCTAATCCAAGATGAAAACTCAATAGGAGTAAAGTATTCAATTAAAAGAGATCCATCCAACAATTCAAGAATGAAAAAGAAATGGAAATACCATGGTATACACCTGCCCTCTCCAAAGTCCGAGGAAAAGAAAAAATAAAGCGGTACAAAAGAATAATTTAAATTGGAGAATTCCATCGAAAGTAAACACTTCTCAAATGAAATCACTATGCCATTGTCGAAGTCCAAAGTAGGAGAAGAGTTCAGTCACACTGAAGAAAGTTCACGATCCGAAGATGAGGAAAATATTGATGTTGACTGGGAAGTTGAAATGATTAACACTCTAGAATATTTAAATAAATCAAGAAGATATAACAAAGCGCTCAAGGAACAACTAGAAAAAGCAGAAGAATAGGTCAAGTAGATTGGGGATATGCATAAATTCTTGAAGAAACAAATGGAAGTCAAAGAAGAGGAATTGCTTTGCACAAAAGAAATAATCAAGGAACTAGAAGAAAACAAGTGTGCACTTGGGAATTCCTAGAGGGAGTCATAATTAGTGAAAGAGCTATTGCGGAAACAAATTGCACTAAAAGAATAAGAATTTTCACACTTGAAAGATAAAGCATTTTGCACAATTCAAGGGAAATATGGAATATGCATTGACCCAAACAATCAAGACAAGTTCACCAATATCTCGATTATCCTAGATGAAATTCTGAGTTGCCAATGATATCTAGAAGATAAAAATGGTATTGAGTTTGTAAATTATAGTGATGCCATGTGTGACAAAGGAGAACATGGTTCCAACCAACATGATATATTTCACAGAGAATTTGAATCACCTATAAGAAATGAGAGACGCAAGTATGTTGATACCTTCAGATATAAAAATACCGTCATTTCTGTAAAATGTTGGAGATGTAATTTTGTTGGACATATAGATAAATATTGTCACACCATAAGATGTTATGTGTGTGATAAATATGGACATAAGACCTCACAATGTTTTTTGAAAGCACCAAGGAAAATAATTGGGCACTAATTCATAAAAGAATGTCAACCTCAGAAACAAAGGCCGATTATACACCAAAAGACTTGGGCAAGGAATGTGTCTCAGGAGTGCATCTGAAATATAGATAACATTAATAGAACTCATCCCATCAATAATATATGGTAAGAAATATATCTCAGGAGTGCGCAAAAGATGGAAATAACAATTGTGCAATACCAACTACAAGCGATTGCTGCTTACATTCGTAACCTATAAGGGTTATGCAATATCATTGAGTACAAGTAAGGTACAGAAACTAAAGGTTTAATACAGTAAGTTGGTGTGCATTGAATTCATTTGAAAAAATGTTTCTGTATATTTTTAAGTATGTAGTTTTTATTATCATAGTTACATATAAAAAAACAAGGAAACAATTATACAAGTAGTGCACAATGACTCAAGGAGATTTGTATTATATTCAAAATATGATTACAAAATTTGGAGCTTCAAAGCTCGTGCTACATCAGGACACAATCATGCACATTAAAATAGAGACACAAACCTGAAAAAAACTCTGTCACTAACAAAATAGAAGTCGATAGAATATGAAGACAAGTCATAGAGGCAGTTCCATATCGACTTCTTAAATTTGGTTCGGAGGAAGAGGTGAAACATTCAAGTCCAAATCCATTGGAGTAGGCTCAGGTGATTGAAAAAGGGGAAGGAGATCCAATGTCAAAGTTGATTAATCATAGGAAGTGTTCTCAACCCTAAGAAAATTCAGAAGGTTAAATGTATGCTACAACTATTGTTCCAAAATATCCACTCACATACTCAGATTGGACTGTAGAAGGGATTTCTCCTTGCTACAGGGGCATGAATGGCTCCCTTTCGTCTATAGGATGGAAGGGTAGGTTCCTGCTTGAAAATGCATGAAAGAAAATGGAAAGGAAACTTGACAGAAAGGAAAGCAAAGAAATGGCTGTGAGCCCCTCTGCACACAGGGTTAGGGCTTAGCTCCACGGAGAACCTGCAAACAACTATTGAACAGTAATAAACCTGCAAAACATGTTAGAAATAAAACCTGCAAGCAAATATGGGTTAGAAAAATGACCAAAATACTAAAGAAAACTCATAAAAAAACATTGGTATACCTCTTCTTTGGTGTAATGGGCCACCATGCCCTGGCTGGAGGAAGCACCTCTCTATCTCACTCAGCAATGGATGAGCTATGGCTTAATGGGGAAGATGAGTGGAAGAGAGGGGGATGTGGGTGGCTTGAGAGGCAAAGAGTCTCAAGGCATCCATGGGAAGCATAACAGTATACAAGAGAAGAGTTATTTGAGAGTGACCCCCACCCCTCCTTTTATAGATTTTTTTGGGGACTTTTAGGGTTTTAAGCCCTTGGTCAGGGCTTTAGCCCCTTTTTTGGGCTTTTAGCCCCCTTTGCCCTAACTTTAGCTCCTTTTAGGGTTTTAGGCTCCTTTGAGGGATTTTAGCCCCTTTTTGGAGGCTTTAGCCCCTAGGAGAGTTATTTAGGCTCCTTTTTGGGGTTTTTAAGCCCTTTTACTCATTTTTAAGCCTTTTTGAGGGTGTGGGGGTCTAATGGGGTGTTACGAGGGTCGTGCATGGGTGTCCTTGGGTGGTGTAGGCCATGTAGAGATGAGTGAGGGATTTTTCGGGTTAACAGATTGCCCCCTGATGTGTGAGGGTAGGAGCTCATCATATGGCCGATGAACATCATAGGATTTGCTGCGGAGAGGTGGTGCTTTCGGGGCTGGGGCATGGTGGCTTTTGGTTTTTGTATTAATATGGTTCCCATCAATGGGTGAGATACAAATAATGTGTGACATGTATGTGGACGAGGCGGGCATCCCCATGCTCGTGACAATGTAAAAAGAATAATTTGATCTATGCTCTAAAATACAAGAGCCGATCATATACAACTGATGGTACATAATGGTTGCCTCAATGTGAGGCTGAATACAATACTAATTTGAAGAACTGGTACATTGGACCCATGGAATTCTCATGGAATGCTATATCTTCATGACTGATGGCCTGCTGGATCTGGGATGGTACATATCTATATGGACTCACTGATTGAGAGTCAGAGTCTCTGTGGTACAAATATGCTGCATCAATCATAAATCTATATAGAAGCACTGGTGGGGTTTCTGAACACTGTCTCCAACGCAACCCGAAAATCACAAGGGACATAACTTGTTTAGGTTCCTCGAATAGACTCATCAATGTGATAGATTCAAGTGACATCTGGGGTCTTCAACCAAATACTGCATGAACCAAACCCTGTACAAATCTCAACGGTGCAGTGATGTAGTTGAAGTTGAGCATGTGAGAAACAACCATCCTGAGAGGCACTAAGGACTCCTCTCAAGTGGTCCAAGGAACTCATCAATGATGTTAATGAAACCAAGATACATGGATCTCTGGGTCTATCCTCTGGAATATGTGTGTTGTCGTCGATAGAGGGAGACCTTCCCCTAGTCAAGGCAATGATGTTTCCTTGACCAGAAGCGCGAGGGACATAACTGAAAGGTGTGAGACAATTTGTGGACTGAACCACTGAATGGGGGGAGGGGAGGGAAAGAATTGAACAGGGGCAGGGGGAGTGTGGTAGACTCAAACTTCCTTTTTTCAGATTATGACGGCATGGCAGACCAAGCAGTAAATGAAACTGACTCATGGGAATGTGGCTGCAGATGGGAAATACTTGGGGGAGGTGGACACTTTTGATATTGATGGGGTCTAAGTAAGAAACATTGCAGAGTACTCTGAACGAAGGCGACCCCAAGTGGGAATGCTGCCAAACTGTTTTTTGTGGGGTGGTGTCTAGGGATTCCATTGTGGTACGATCTCATAGATTTTTGGCGAGCTCGAGAAGGTAAATGCTCAATGGTGCTCTCAATTTTAGAGAGTTTGAAAGAAAGAAGAAGACTCCAGTGGGGGCTCTTTTTCGTTGGTAGTCTCCTGTGCCTGAAAAAGGATAAAAGTATACATAGGAGAGCTCGCCCATCCTATAGGGGATGAGAGACTTCTTTACCGTTGGTAGTCCAATCAGGCCAGAAAAGGTTAAACCTATGCTAACTGTGTGCTAACTGGATGATCATTCAGATACTTTTACGAGCATGAATGAAACCAAGTTTGCTCGACAATCTTTTCTTGATGAGAAGGATGGAAAAGAGCTTAACGACAACCCATGGTGAGATTTTTCGTAAAGTGCAACCCCTCTGCCCGAGAAAGCATAAAAGTATGCAGAGGGGAATGGTCTTGGCTTGAATACGCCAAGGTGGTCCTTTTCCTTTAATGGTCTACATGATCAGCAAAAGGAGGTAAACGAGACAATGTAGATGCCCTTTCCTATACTTTAGTGAGCAGGAAAGGAAGCAGTTGCGCTCTGCTATCTTTTAATTGTTTTTAGGAGTCAGAAAAGAGCTTAAACGAAACTCCAGTATGGTCAATCGACTGCGGTGGCATTGGTGGTGCCCCATGTCGAGACGATGGACAGTGGTTCAAAGGTCATCCATGTAGTATGGATGGAGCAGAAGGCTCCCAAACATACCAATACATGCACAGGATAGATCGTGGCAGAGGCTCGTGAGTTAGTGTGGCAGAGGCACGCAAATCGAGGTGGCTCTCGAACAGAGGTCAGGAGAGCTGTGTGTGAGTTGTGGTGGACGGATTTGACTACATGTGATGTGAGTGCAAGTCCAATGGCAGTTATATGCCGAATACATACAAGAAAAATAAATTGTTTTGTGGACAATGGTCCAAAGGTCTGCGTAAGGTGTAGTGGATAGAGAAGACAACTATGTGTTAAAATACAAAACAAGAAGAAAAAATGGTAACCCTTAACGAGCGGTGGCTCGAAAGCTCGCATGAGTAGCGGTAGGGAAGAGTGATACAAGTATAGGTCCGCATACACTTGCATCGCCATGCTGTGGCTCGTAAATCGAGGTAGCTTCCGAGAAATGGTCCCAAAATTTATTTGTTAAACATGAGACTATGGTCTCATAAATAGATAGAGGGTGGAATTCTAAAACCAGTGGTGTGAACGACGTCTCAAATGAACTCCGTACGGTCCTCTTATGTCGATTGGAAGAAATTAGGTCAAATGGGGCCTATATATAAAAGTGGGGTCCACTTGGTGAGGTGTCATTGTCTTTGTTCACTGTGGAGTTCGAGAGGTGGGCCCTAAATCTTCATTTGCTAATTTCTCCTGTTTCGATCGGCGGTTTCGAGTTCCGTGACTTGCAGGTAAGAGCTCTCGCTGAATCTCTTCTTTTTGGTGGTTTACATCCTGCATTTGGTCACCTGGAGGTCCTCCATGAGCATTTTGGGGTTTCATGGAGCCAAGTCACACTTTTCGAAGGAAAAGGAGCGACCTAGTCACATTTGTGGGGCATTTTTGAGCGACCTGGTCGCTCATATTTCCCAAACAGGTGCGACTTGGCCTCTGGGGGGTGTTTTTTGATGAGAGCAGGGGCTGACATCTGAGTTTTTGCTTGTGTAGGATGGCTGAGATCAAGTGGTGAGAGAGAGATTGTAAATACCTACGGGAGGCATCATTACGAGATGAGAATGTGAGAGATACACTGGCCTGTTGCGGATTGCTGAAGTTCATGAGGATACCCCTCATGAAGAGCTTGGGTTTGCTGCTGCAAACATTGGTGAGTTTTTGGGATGTTGATGAGGAGGTGTTCCTCTTTCAGGGCCAGCGTATCAAGATTACACTGGCAGATGTGTACTTTTCGACTGGGCTCCCTATGTTGGGAGTTGTTGGTTACTTGGCACTGGTGTTGTCTCGGGGGGAGACATTGGAGGAGCTATGCGATCAACATTGTTACGCTATGATGTATGTGCATGGCTCCTATATCCTGATGTGTGACATTGAGGATTTGTCGACATGGGTGGTGGTGACATTACTACTACGTATCTTGGGTTCCACGAAAAGCCACAAGATATCTGGAGGGAAACTTCAGCTAGTAGAGCATGCAATAGGGGGCACATACTATGGATGGGGCTAGATGTATCTTTAGGTTGTTCGGTGCTAGCTGAACAAGTCGAAGACATCTAGGGCAGGATTTTGTTTTGGCTCCTTCCTATGTGCTTTCTTTTTTGAGAAAGTACCTACACTGCGTCCACACCGGGATGTGTAGGATAGTGGTCCATGGGAGCCATGGATGTACCGGTGGTGCCAGATGATGATCTGAGAGGGTGGCGGCAGAGTGGGATGCTTTTTTACTGAGGAGTTGTTAGAGCAGTGGCGACAACTTCCAGTGGTGATCGAGGAGTACCCGTATGCAGGTATGAACTATCATGGGGACCCCGAGACGCCCTGACCTCCTGGCCAGGCGTGGGGACCAGCTGGTATGTATGCGTGATGTTTTTATGTTCATCTTTATACATAGTGTAGTTTGAGCTGGTTGATAGTTGTATGTTGATATGTGTGGACTGATGGTGTCCTTGTTTGTAAATGAAGATATTGGTCCCCGCCTGCCGCCTGGGCGTCGGACGCGGGTGGTTACCATAGCTCCTGCGGTGGTTCCTGCTGGGAACCCTCGCAAGCGACAACGGGAGATGGATGGACTGCTGCTGCATCTGGAGTGGCTTGCTTTGGGATATCTGATGATGGGTGGTAGCATATGAGTAGTGATATGATCGCTTCTATTCATAGTTTTCCTCCCAAGTGGACTGCTGTGATGAAGAGGATGGCTATGGCTTGTGAGCATGTTTGCCGAGCGGCGAGAGGTGATCTTCCTGCAGAGGACGAGTCTTCTAAGGAAGATGATGATATTGAGTCAGATGACGAGTCTGAGTCAGATTAGAAGCCTAGTGGGGCTGTCCCTAGTGCGTTGGTGCACTTAGGATTTTTTGTGTTGTTATGTATATCCTGCTGAGAAAGCACATGTGGCTTCTCATTTTGTATTGGAAATGTTTTGGACATGCAACTGATCGATTTATATATAAATTTTTGATGCACATGGGTGCGCTTTTATGGTTTTATTATGTGAGTCATTTTATGATGATGTGAAATGCAAATGCCTATGATGTATTATTACACTTGTGTGTGTATTTTTGGATATGATTATGCATTATGTTGTGGTTGTATGTTTCCTATATGTGATTGTGAATGTGCCAGTTTAGAATATCATTAGCCATTTGATCTGTGACACTATTGAGGTTTCTGGGAACATGTTTGAATGTGATGCATTCACATGTTCTAACCATTTGTTTAGTGCACAGGAACTTTCTAAAGAGGCAAGGATCATGTACCCGATAGTAGTTGTTCAACTGGGAAACAAGCAGCTGGGAGTCTAAGAAGACATCGAGAGGGTGAACACCTAACTGGAGAGCGGTAGCCAAGAGACCATTGACACCATCATATTCATGCTGGTTGTTGGTCACACTTCCCACGCATATTTCGTCGATATGGATCAACTCGTGCAATGGGGAGTATATGACCCATGCAGTCGAGGCAAGGTTTGGAGACCGTCTGCTTGCTCCATCAGCAAATCCCATATACCAGTTTGAGGTGTGCTCCATCTGGATCAATGAGAGGAAATGATACATAAGACTCACTTTTGAAAAATATGTAAAACAAAAAAGGAGAAATACTATCATACAAGTTGTACTGTCGTCACTTAAAGGGGTGACGTTAGAGGGAAAGTTGTTTGGAATTTCTGGGGATCAGCGGTCATTCCTTTTTGTGACATGATGAACCCTAGGAGACGGCCCGTTGGGACACAGAAAACACCTTTGAAAGGGTTCAAGTAGATTTTGTACTTGCGACATCATAGGAAGACTTGTCGCAGGTCTTCTATGTGTTGTGTTTGCTTCTGCGACCTCGCAATGAGGTTGTCGAGACAAACCAACATAATGTGAACGAGGTTGCAGAAGCAGTGTGTCATGGTGCGCTAGAAGGTGGCTCCAACATTTTTTAGGCCAAAGGGCATGAATCGATAGGCGAATCTGCCCCACGGGGTTGTGAATGCCATCTTATAACGGTCTTCTTTCCGGATCTGGATTTGGTTATAGCCAGAAAATCCGTCCATGAAGGAAAAGGCCTCATGTTCGACGCATGCATCGATGAAGGGTGTGGTGAAGTTGTCTTTGGGACATGCCCCATTGAGGTCGTGGAAGTTTGTGCAAACATGAATGGTACCTTGTTTTTTATTCATGGGAACAAGATTAGAAACCCAAGTGGTGTAGGCAATGGGGTAGATGAAGCCGGCTGTGTGCAGCTTCTCAATCTCGGTTTTAACCATTGCCACTTTGGAAGGATGGATGGGCCATTGTTTTTGCCTTACTGGGGCTACATCAGGCCATGTGTCGATGTGGTGTTCCAGGATGGATGGATCTAGGCTGGGCATTTCAGTGTAAGACCAGGCGAAGATGTCGTAGAATTCTTGGAAGAGAGCTTTGTAGGCAGCAACTTCTTCCTGGGAGCAAGCTGCTCCCAGCATGATTTCTTCAACAATATCAGGATTGGTTGAGATGTTGATTTTGACGGTGGGTGAGATGTTGGCCATGTTCCCTTCTTCGATGGTGTTTGGTGTCGAGATGGGGTTCTTGAACCAGTCGACTTTCCCATGAATGAAATCCTTGGTTTCCACGGAAAACTGGTCGGACTGCGACACAAGTTCTTCGGGGAGGAAGAACGAGCGGTGGTGCATGTTGTCCCATGGGTATTCTAGGGTGGTTAGGGATTCATGTATCTCCTCATCATTGTGGAAGCAACAAAGAGATAGGTCTGATGGACCGTCGTTGGAGGTGGATACATTAGGGTCGGTTGAAGTGGACATCATGTAAATGGACATGGTGTCCGAAGAAGGAGGTGGGGGGTGAACTTCTTCGATCAGGGTGATCTCAGATTCAAGAGAATGTTGACAGAGGTCGGCTAAAGTGATTCAAAACTCAGGGAAGTCTTAGCAATGGTGAGAATAGTGTCCATACAATCTGCAAAGGGTGCAAGCATGGTTTGTTCTCAATGCCTTGTTTCTGACTATCGGTACAGTTGGGAGTTCAACCACGGGGATGTTTTCATTTGTATCCATGGCATCCAAATGCGAATAGATCATTGGGATTTTAGGGCAATTCTGAGTTGGGTGGCCTTGTTGTTCATAGATGGCACAAGGCAGGATCTGGCGAGGTTCTGATTCTTGCCTCTGGCCCTTTTTGGGTGGGGCAGTGCGGGTGCAGGTGCGGTGTTTGGCTTTTGCGGGTTGGGTGGAGGGTGAGACTCGATCGCAATGGGTTGCACGGGGGTTAAAACAACCTGGGGCATTGGTGGTTGAGCTGGTGGATCAAGATACCACATAGGAATTCCCAATGTAAAGTTAGGTAGGCTTAAGGTGGCCATTACCAGCATGCTCATGACACCAGGCGGGGGGAAGAGGAAGGGAATCGTATGGACTGGAGATGAGCCCAGATAACTCCCTGGTGGTTGTATGTGGGGGTGAGGTTGTGGTTGCGGTTGTGCGTAATGCTTCTACTACGGATGATGTTGCAGCTGCTGTTGGTGTTGCGGCTGCAGACGGTGTTGTGGTTGGGGTTGGGGATGTGGCTGCGCTGGTAGTTTGGGCGTAGCGGTGCTGGATGAGACCATGCATAAGTCCGCAATCTCATTTTGTTTTGGTGGCGGTGACACTAAGGGGAGATGAGCCATCATGGTGGTATCAACAAACAAACCAGGGCCCACATTTAACAATGGGGAGGTTGGCGTGTTGTCAACCATGGTGTTGATTGCAGGGACAACATTGGCGTGTGTGGTCGTCCCTTGCAGCTCAATGGTGGTGATGGTCGGGATAATGTTGGCAGGTGCTGTTAACCCTTGCGGATTGTGATAAGTGAGTTGATCAACCGTCATGATCTTCCCTTCGTGAGGGAACATCATGAGACAGAAGACAGTTGATGCGACCGCTCTCATGGCATACATATAACTTCTTCCGAGGAGAAGGTTATAGTCCAGTTGAGCATTGATGAACTCTATGTTGATTAGCACTGTCTTCCCGGATAATGTGATGGGGACATGGGGGAGGATTTCTTAGGATTTAGTGGGATGGCCATCATAAGCCCGCAGAGTTGTGGAGGATGGTTGCAGAATTGGGGATCCAAGTTTTTGCCAAACCAGGGTGGACATAACGCACATGGATGCCCCCTCATCCACTATGCATTAGTGCATGACCAAATTCCAGATAGACACCAAGATTTGGAAGGCGATGGTGGATGGCATGCATGGTTCTCCATTCTCCATGTCGAATGTGATCAACTTGGAGTCAGAGGGGTCTACGGCCCCAAGGGAGACTAGTAATGCTTTCCACTGTGTTGGGCACGTTTTGAGTACCTCCAGTGCGGACATGGCCGTTAGTGTTTGGGCCAAATCATCCCCAATGCTATAGCTAATAGCAGCTCTAGCTGTGCCGTTGTTGGCCACTTTGCGTATGGGGGGGGGGAAGGGGGTAACTAAAGAGGTGCATTGACCGATTTGGACGTAGATGCCACTGATGTCTTAACGGGTTCGGTGGTGGTACTGTACTGATTTCGTCTGGTTTGTAGGTTAACCTCTTCAGTTGTCATGGCTAGCAAGTGGTGGACACCTATTTCTGCCATGGGAGATGCCATCAGAGCATTGGGATTGGCATGGGGAGGGGGTGCGGTTGCCACCAATCCTTGGACTGGTAGTGGGTTTTGAAGCACCAAGGGGGGAGGTCCTTGTGGTGCCGGGTTGGGTTGGGCTTGGTTCGTAGCATTGGTGGCCTGTTGGGCCTTGTTCTGAATGGCCTGCTTAGCGCGACCCATGAGAGGACACTTGAATGTGTAGTGCCCATAGACCTCACAAAGTGTGCACGGTTGGTTTGTGCGCAACGGGGCGTTGCGTCTAGGTGCATTTGGTTGTGGGGGGTTTGGGGCGGGTCGATTCGCTGTGGCATTGTTGGGAGGGTTTGGTTGTTGACCGCCTCCCTGTGGTTGGTTATTGGCTTGGTTCCGGGGCCAATTATTTCTAGCTTGCCCTTGTTGATTTTTGGGGGCAGGCTGGTTGGGATGGTTTTGTTGTGCAAATACTTGTCCCAACGAAGCGGGTTGAGCAGGGGCGAGGGCTTGAACCGCTTGTACCGGTGGTGCATAATAAATTTGGGTGGGTTGTGGTGCCACAAATGTGGGAATTTGCCCCGCGTAATGCTGTGTTGGCCATGCCATGGCCTGAGCTTGTTGCAGTGGCGCAGGTTGTGCGTAGGAAGTTGTTGCTCCGGACTGGGACATCATTCTAACATAGTCTGGAGTTTGGTTTTGGTAAGCAACACTAGCAGTGTTGCTTGGTTGTGGTGGAACTATAGGTGGTGTCAGACGGTGCTGTGGTTGTTGGGAGACTGAGCCTATGATGCCATCTGCAGCATGGGATGCCCTTGGTGCATCCCGGTAGGAGGTACCCGGACGGGGAGCATCTAGAATGACGGTGTACAGGTATCCAGACTGAGCGTAGATCAGGTCAAACTATTGGAATTTCTGTATGGCCTCCTCTTCGGATTGAGGACGTTCGGATGCAACGTCCTTTGCTATGGGTGGGAGCAAGGTTTTGAGAAACCAATCCAAGAAGATCCTATTGTCAAGTTGGATTTTGCACAAACTACGACGTCGCCGCCACTCATGGATGTGGTTGGTTATATGTGTCGCAGTGCTCTAGCAGTAGGATAACAGGATCTCCACCCCTTCATCATATCTGACAGGGAGTTGGAAATACTGTAGGAACATGAAAGATAAGGAGCTGAAATATGGGTACTTGGCTTGCGGCAGCTCAATGTACCATTTGGCTGCCGCACTTGTGAGGGTGCATTGGAATAGTATTAGCCTAATCGAGTAATCTACAATGCTATTTGAGGAGAACCATAGATGAAATGTCATAATGTGATTTTGGGGACACTCCCCTACCTTGCCTTCAAAATTGGGAATGTTTGATGGCAGCTTGGTTGGCATGGGAGGCCAAAAGGTTTGATGGCGGATGGGGTCATTTGTCAATCGAGCCAAATCAAGCAAGTTAAGACAAGTCATGAAAGGTAGATTTGACCCCAGGTTGATGTGAGATGGGGGAGGTATGGTGGTGGGGTTTGCAGGTGCATAATGTACCTGCATAGCTGGGGGTGCTGGTGGTGCCATTATAGATGGGCCAATTCCCCCAAGTGTGATGTGAGAGACATTATGAATGGAAGGGCCACTGCCCACATGTGTGACAAGAGGGGTAGTGTATGTGGAAGGGGCACTGCCCCCCTGTGTGACAGAAGGGGCAATGTATATGGAAGGTCCACTTCCTGTAAGTGTTGCAGGTGGGACAACCTGAGTGGTTACTATGGATGGTGGCAGCTGACTGATGATAGTTTGCATGACCGTGTTGGGGCCACTTGCAGGGTTGTTGGTGATAATCTGTGGCGTGGACATGGGTCCACTAGCTATGGCTATACCAGAAAATGGATCCGGATTTGCATGAGCCATAGGGCTTGATGGTGTAGTATGGAGGTCTGGTTCAGACTGATGTGGGTCTGAATCTGAATCAGAGGCTATGTGGCCTTCTGATGGTGTGAGAGGTCGTCAAGAATGGTCTCGACGGTGTCGGTTTAATGTCCCGAATTATGGTTGTTTGCCTCTTAGGCGTGAGGAAGAGTGTGGGGGATCAATTGTGTTAGATTTATGTATCAATATGGTGGGAATGATAGTTTGGACCCCGGTTTCAATGGCTTCCTATTGGCTATAGGTGGTCACTCAGCCACCAAGACTGTCAGAAGACAACACTTGGATTTTTCCTCACGGGCGTTTCTACTTAATCGATGGGGGTCGTTGCCCATTTCGCTTGGCAATTCCTCTTAGCAGCCAGCTACTTTGGGGTTAACGTGGTACTCCTCACAATGAGTTTTTGGGCTGAGCCCAAGTACTTCCCACGGTTAAGGCAATTCGGGACTTATGTCCTCAAAGACTACATATTTTTGAACTTAGTAGGGATTTCTCCTTGCTACAGGGGTAGGAATGGATCCCTTCCATCTATAGGATGGAAGGGCAAGTTCCTGCTTGAAAATGCATGAAAGAAAACACAAAGGAAACTGGATAGAAAGGAAAGCAAAGAAATGGCCGTGAGCCCCTTTGCACACAGGGTTAGGGCTTAGCTCCGAGAACCTGCAAACAACTATTGAACAATAATAAACCTGCAAAACATGTTAGAAATAAAACCTGCAAGAAAATATGGGTTAAAAAAATGACTAAACTACTAAAGAAAACTCATAAACAAACATTGGTATACCTCTTCTTTGGTGCAATGGGCCACCACGCCCTGGCTGGAGGAAGCACCTCTCTATCTCACTTAGAAATGGAGGAGCTATGGCTCAATGGGGAAGATGAGTGGAAGAGAGGGGGATGTGGGTGGCTCGAGAGGCAAAGAGTCTTAAGGCATCCATGGGCAGCATAACAGTATGCAAGAGAAGCGTTATTTGAGAGTGACCCCCAGCCCTCCTTTTATAGCTTTTTTTGGGGACTTTTAGGGTTTTAAGCCCTTGGTCAGGGCTTTAGCCCCCTTTTTGGGATTTTAGCCCCTTCTGCCCTAACTTTAGCCCCTTTTAGAGTTTTAGGCTCCTTTGAGGGGTTTTAGCCCCTTTCTGGAGGCTTTAGCCCCTAGGAGAGTTATTTAGGCTCCTTTTTGGGGTTTTTAAGCCCTTTTACTCATTTTTAAGCCTTTTTGAGGGTGTGGGGGTCTGATGGGGTGCTACGAGGGTCGTGCATGGGTGTCCTTGGGTGGTGCAGGCCATGTAGAGCTAAGTGAGGGATTTTTCAGGTTAACATGGACAACGTCTCGAATGTGCTTCAGTTTAATTGCGACTATTGGCACCATGACATGAAGTTGGATTCATTTACCTAGTCCTTCTAGATACCTATATCCATCTGTAACCCTCCCATATCCATCTGTTGAGACTGAACCACCATGCGGAGGCTGACAAGGGAGTTATTTAATTGTTGTAAATAAGACATGATGACAAATGGAGCCGAAGAATGATAAATCAAGACACAAATTCCAGAGTAAGCTTGATGAATAATGAACCGGGGTGGCGAGCTGAGTACCAACTTATAGAACTGGGAAAGAACTCTTAACTCGCTCGAACATAAATTGAGGGGATGTCGAAGTTGATCAGTTCATGTGTTGTGCAATCCAAGGAGATCATGACAAAGCCAAATTTAATGTATGGGTCGATAAAGGACAAAATGTGATTCAAAAGAATGATACTGGAGTAAAAGTTATAGTACGAATACACCACGCGGACAAAATATTATGCACATCAATATTTACCACACACGCAAAATGTTTAAAATATGTGTAATAACAGGAAAATTTATTGACAGTAATAAAAATGCTTTGTGTTAGAAGTTTGAGAAAATATTTCATGTAGGATACATTAAATTAGACGCAGAAAATGTGATTATAAAAAATAATTCATCTTCATGTGTCTAACACAAAGGAGAAATTATCCGTGACTTGGCACGCCAAAAGCAATGAGCATAAATCTAGGAGGAGTCAGCAAAGAAGAAAGTCCCTTTACCATTGATGTCAAAGGGGGAGAGAAATAGAATGAAGAAGATCTAAATGATAGGGGATCAATGTCTAAATGAAGAATCCAAATGGATGCAAAAGCATGCTCACCTTCAGGGGGAGTTTGAGACAAGTGTTGTCATTCAAGGTGTTAGCACTATTTTTGGCTAGCAGTTGGATTGGGTAGGCCTATGGAGAAATAAGGCGTGGTATAATTTTTTTGATGATATGACCAAGGATGTGTTTTAAAGGTGCTTAAAGGATGTTATAAGGAGCCAGATCTAAAGTTGAAACCTTTATTTCCCAGAAAAATGATGGATTGATATTTGGAAATAGGTTTAAAATGAAAAATGTGCACCTGTGGTATAGACCAAATGGTTTGGATGGTTTAGATATTCAGGAAGGAAGATATACGATTGAGATTTAATTTGTTTCCAGGAGATGCAAGGTAAAAATAAATTTCATGACCAACGGAAAGGTTTAAAGGGCAACCTAGATCTACATATATGAAAGAAATGGAAAAGAGATATACGGCTGAAGATCATTTTGCCGGTGAGACATGCACAGAGAAACAAAATTTTTCAATCAGTGGAAAATATTACAACCCGCACAGATATACGATGGTGATTTAAAGATAAATTTGATCTACGACGCATAATGATTCCGTTGAGGTAATATGCATAAGAAAAATTAAGTTGAGAATCAATGGAATTATTAAAACTCGACACATATCGACGGTGAGGATTGATGCTTGGTAATATCAACGAATGAGGATAATTCCGTCGATGAAAGCTATGCCAAAGATTAAAATTCTAAGATTAGTAGAATGAGTTAAAGTGCCCACTTAATCAAAGGAAGAGATTTACAGATGAATAGATATACGGTTTAAGGAGATTCCTCTATCAGAAGATCCAGGGAGGAAGTTTAAAAAGAGCTCAATGGAATATTTTAAAGGGTAGCATCAATTGACGATTGAGATCAAGGTTGATAAAGATCGATGATCAAGAATGAGGCCATTGGGAGAATATGCATGCTAGATGAACAATTGGCGTTGAGCGGAATGGTTAAAGGGAGAAATCGATCAATGGTCAGGATCTTTGAGGAATATGATCAAGGGATTTTAGAAGATCTGTTGATGAAAGTTGTGTATTCTTTTACATTATAGATGGACAACGAAAAATCAAGGAGAGGATTAGGTGTAAGGAAATATCTATGGTGGCAAACCAAAGTCTGATAGATCTATGGTGATAAAGGGATCCGTTGTTTAAAAGTGCAGGGAAAATAAAGAAAATTAGGGAAACATAATTAGAAAACAAAGGGTAATTATTGATCAAGATTGATGTCACAGAATAAAAATGGATCAAGATTTACAGACCAAGAAGGATTCACCTGGGAAAGTTGCATGAAAGATAATATAGGATACTATAAAAGGTAAAGGCACATGGATGAAACCTATTTGTATTTTTGCACATTGGAGAAGAAAAACACAGCTCGGTGTGGATAAAGCTAGGTCAGAAAGATTCTCTTCCACCCGTCGATTTACTAGGTAGGCCGTGTTTTACTTGCCAAAAAGTATTTAAGTGTGGATAGTGGAGGGGAAATAGAAGCTCAGGTGTTATAATTCCAGAAAATTGAGGAAGTATTTGAAGACAAAGATAGTTAAGTTTTTTATACTTTGTTGTCCTTTGGCCTTGTAAACTAGTTGAAAACCAAGATAAACACACTTACGGGACAGGGTACCGATTTACATGGCATTTTTAGGTCTCATTTTTTTGTCTAGAACAAACCATGAATTTTCCATATTTTCTTGAGTGGTGTGCATATAACTATTCCTCCTCTAAAAGAGTAGTTATGGACTCAACCAAGTCTAAAATTCTTTCTCTTGTTAATGCCTTAGTCATCTGGGACTCACTTACAATCCCTTCCTCGTTTACCCTAAGACAAGAAGGTTTAATGAAGAAAAACTAATTCAGTCCTTTCGCGAAGAAACCCTTGAACAAAAGAAAACCTTTTTCACTACTTTTTTTAGATCAGATGTGTCTCTTCAGAACCAGTTTTTCCCTGTGAATGTCAATTTGTTCAATGAGGAAACTAAATTGGTTATTTCATTGATGAGTTAGTTTTTAGGTATTGATACTAATAGGTATGTTACATAGATACTAATGAGTATATTGTTCAGAATTAGAATAGTTCAGTCCGAGTCATAGTCTTCCCAATAAGTATGCGTTAAATTTGATGAATTTCATATTCTAGTCTTATTTAGTCAGAATGTCCCTATTTTTCAATGAGGAGAATTTACACTTGCATGAGATGGTCTTAACAGATAAAATATGTAGAAATTTCTTTAATTATATTAATTTCTTAATGACAGAGGTCTACAAGGTATTTTTCTAGGACAAATTACACAGGGTACATCCAATCATGAAGGAAGCCTTACAATTTGCACCAGACATAAATATATGGGATTGTTTTTATTGGAGGAGCATACAATCATTAGAGTATATGGATTTTCTCATGATCCCTACATCCTTCCATCCTTCCTCACTCCTAGGATTTTTTCCATGGATCTGGTGAGGCAGAAGCTGATAGTGGAGAATGAACACCTTATAAGCTTTAGAAAATATTCAGAGATAAAGTTTCCTTGGGTGATTGGACCTTTAATTATAAAGAGAAAGGATGCACTTCCTATGATATAAATATTGATTAAAGAGATGCTATTTCAAACAACTACTGCAATAAACTATGATCCCCATCACATAATCTCAATAAGAAGACAGGTAAACAAGAACAAGCCCTTTGAACACCAAGAAGTTGAGGGCTTATCTAAGAAAGCAAACTCTTTAGATGATCCCTTACTAATGCAGAATGAAGAGGATATGAAACAAGATCCTACATCACCAGTGCAGGATGAAAGTATCGCAAAACATGATCCATTGGCTATACTTCTAGCAATAGAGGTAATTACCCCCACTTCCAGCCATTCAGAAATGACTAATGAAAAAAATTTCTCAGATGCAATGGACATAGACCAAGAGGAAACTTCAAAGACTTAAAAAATAAAAAAGAACGAGGCTAAAGGTGAGCTGGTGGAAGTGGTTAAAACTGAAGGCAATAAGAAGCATATGAAAGCCAACGGGCCAGCCTTTGAGGTAAAGGAGTATGCCTTTTCAGAGACTCTTGAAGGATCTACTGATAGATTTAAAACAAGGTATGAGCTGTATGATAAATACAAAGATAATAAAGAGACATCCTTAGATGAGTCTCTAAAGTTGTATGATGATGTTAGGAAGATTTCAAGCAAAGATGTTTCTTTAGTAACTGTTAAGGATCATTCCCAAAATACCTTAAACTTAGCAGTAGCTACTAAAAATAGAGTGGCATATATGAAGTTGAATTTAGAGAATATTCTAGTCCCAGACATGATTCATTTGCATAAGCAAACTGGAGAAATAATCTACCGTGATTTGCTAAAAGCTACCTTAAAGGTGTCCAGGTTCGAATCCACCATGACAAAGATAGAAAATCAATTAAGGCAGGAGAAGGTGGAAAATAAGGCCCAACACCAACAAATTAAGAAGATCCAAGGTGATTTGTTGGTTGCTGACATTGAAACAAATAAAGGAGAATCTACTCATAAAATTATGGCAGAAAAAAAACACCATTTAGCTATTGAAGAAAAAATTAAAAATCCCTGCTACACAGCTTATTCAGGCATCATAGTTGAATGAGTTGGAGAAATAAAAAGAGACACTGAATGATGAATTAAGTGATTGTAAAGCCAAACTATTAAAGTTTGTTGATGAAAGAAAAGAGTGGGAGAAAGAAACGTTTCTTTTGATGGAAGACGTAAAGGCTGTGAAAGAAAAATAGTCTATTCTAGAGAGAGATATATAAAATAGAAAGAAAGAACTTCAGGTACATGTAATTAAACCTGTTACACAATCAAATGAAGAATCTGTTGTGAAATCCATGGCCCAAGTGAGTTTAAAAGAACTGGAAGTGGTTGGTCTTAGAAACCAAAACAAAAAACCTGGAAGATCATGCAACTTTCAAGAAGGAGGAAGAAAGGAAAGTGTTGGAAAATAAATACAAAGATCTACTAGATAAGAATGATAAGTTGAAGAAGCAATTGACTGGTAAATTGCCACTTCATGGAGAAAGGAATTTAATTTGGGACATGATTATTGCAAAATCTATAAAACTCAGGCCTTACTTGAACTACATTCTTGATAAGGAGATGGTTATATATGCTGCAAAGCAAATCTATACAACAGTAAAAGAGGTTCTTAATAAAAATCCCATATATACAACTAGAAATACAATTAATTTTCAAAATGGTTTGTCAGAGGATGATTTGAAAACAATGGAAATAAAAGACATAATTTCAGTAATTACTTGGGCAAGGAAGGTAGTAGGGAAATATCAACATCTAGATATTGTGCAGGATAAAGTTGATATCATGCAACATTAGGTTAAAGTGTTTATTGATTCATTTGTACTATTTTTTCAAATGGGTTTACCTTCCTTTTTGGAAGAAAATGGTAAATTGTTGTATCAAGTGGACTATCAAGCTCAGCTGGTCACATGCAGGTTGGATCACAGAAAATTTGAAGACATGCACCCGTCTTTGTCCGGACAAAACAATAATAGAAAGTTTATTAGTGGAATTTGAGATAGTTGATACTTTCAAAGCTATTTGTGCTCAAATTCCAACTATTTCATACATGGACCGTGTAGAGCTATGAGTATTAGCTAAAGGAATGGCCATCCTAGAGTTGCCAAATGTTGATTAGTGGAAACAAGTAAAAAAAATTGGAAAAACCAAATACAAGTTGCACCAATGAAGAAATTTCAAGAGTTATTGAAGATTATTTTGTTTAAATTTTGCAATAAATTTTTGAAGCAGTTAGTTAGTTAGGAGTTAGAATGAAAAATGTAACAAGGCAGTTGTTTTTCCTATTTTTAGCATAGAATTAGTTATCAGCTCAAGGAGCATTTTGTATTTAATAAACAATTTGTAATGTATTGAGGGTTGGAACCCATGAGAAAAACCGTGTATTGTAAGAGAGTTCTACAAATTAATAAAATTTCATAGCAGAGCAGGCATTTTACATAGATTCTTGTGTTATTTATTTTGTAGTCTGTACTTTCCTCTTCTTTATGTGAATGTGTTTCCAGTTAATCTTTTCATTCTATTATCTATTTCATACTTGAATGAGTCTATATTGGGTTAGAATTCATACTAATATGCTCTGATCCTTTGCTTTCAAGTATTCACAAAACTGTTCCTCTAAAGTTAATATTGGATTCATCCTTGTTAGATGCCCATATTAATGGGCTGTTTCTAAATTCTTTTTTTTTTATCACCAGACAACCAAATTTTTGGTTGTGAATAAGTAGCTACCCTGCCTCCATTTAAATCCCTTTGAAACATCAATGTTATCATTTGTTATCATATATGACTCCATGCCCAATGAACACTAGTTTCAACCACAATCATTATTAAATTTTATTTCTTTTGAAAATATTTCTGGCCTATGAGTTAAATTATTGAGAGATCTCTCTATAGAAGAAATAAGCCACCTTTTCTTCCTAAATATTGGTTTTGTGGTTACCTAGGGATTATCCTTTCGCAACCAGGGGTAAATTTTGAGTGTTAACACAAGGTAGTGTTGTAATCAATGACAAAGTTTGAACACATATTGTCATTAATGTCAAAGGATAAAATGAAAGACTCAAATGATAGAGGATCAAATGTCAAATAATCAAATGCTAAGAAACTGGTGTCAAAGACATTGAATTAAATGCAAAGGGGATTGCTAAAACAACATCAGAAGAAGCCAATGACTTCCTCACACACAACCAGCTTGAAGAAATACAAATGGAATAATGTGGAAGTCACATTAATGCAAAGATCCCACCATGAAATTGGTTGCAAATGCGCATATAATTATACATAAAGAAGAACATTGGAAATGGCACATATGCACAAATATTTTTTGTGAGAATAATGAATAAAGAGAAAATAACTTCTATGTAAAAGTAACATAAGAAAAACGGTATGTGGTACAAACACTTGTAAAGGTAAATATAAGATATGAACCGATGTGTGTGAAAGTCCCACAAGGACGTTGGGATATGTACGTCATGCACCACACAAAGATAAATTGTGGTAAGTGGAACGCCGATGCAAATCCTAACTTGTTGAAAATGCAATCTAGTGGGGAATTATTCAAAGTTAAAAAACTCCACCAAGTAGACACATATCGTGAGCTAAAAAGACTATAAATAAGCTAGAGATGGACGTGGTGAAGTAATATTGTGAAGAATGAAGATCTAAAATAATTGTTTGGACAAGATTCAAAATTTTCTTTGGGTATCAATGGCTTGTTGATCATAGTAATCATCTTTATGTAGCGGATCCGAAGTGCACAACTCAATAAATGATGAACAACAAATAAGTGGGATAGATAAAGAAGATACTCATATTCTAGATGTGAAAGAGTCTTGCTTAGAAATAGACACAAACTTCAAAATAAGAAGTTTGAATGATCCATAAAATCTATTCAAATGCAGAACGCAGATTAGCTGAAGAGACACAGATAAAAAAAATTATCGCACATTATGTTTTTGGGAAAGTGTTTGTTTAGATGCATATATTCAAACATAGATACTCAGAGTCTCAGACACATATCAAATAAGTTATAGTAGTTGCGGATTGTGAAGACATTAAAAAAGACAAGGTAATTCTATAATTTGTAGTTTTTAATACAATCTTATTTCATACTAGGGAGGTACGATGGGCCAAAGAATAGAGGGTTACAACTTCATTCTATTAAGTGCTAGAGAATATAATTTGAGTGTTGTAGCATCCTTTATGTTGGTACAGATAAAACAGAGGGGGTTGGAGCCTCCTTCCAGCCGCAACTAGTAAATATAATTGCGATGTTGTAACATCCTTTTTGTCAGTGCAGATAAAACCAAGGGGGTCATAGCCTCCTTCGAGTCGGTGTTGGAGAACACATATGGAAGTTGGTACTTCCACAACCTTATAGCACAATTATCCACAGGTTATAGATTAAATCCAAAAGTCACAGTTTGCGCAGTCAAACTGATATATGTTAAGGTCGGTTTCTGAATATCATGATTCAGTGTTCGCAAAGATTGAAGTTGTTGCAGGTCGATGCCATCCACCTACAAATATTACTAGGGGACCAGGTCAAGTCCTGAAATGAGTGGGTGCTCATGTTTGGAAATTACAATATCCCACTGATGTAATTATACTTATATATTTATACATATACAATTATTCTCAAGTACTTGTGTGTTGTTCTTATTGTTCTTGTTGATGCTGAAAAGTATTAATTGGTGAAAATATGCTTTAGTTAAAAATATACATATCTGCACAATTACTGATACACCCCCTCTTAGTAATAATATAAAACCAACAATTAGTATCAAAGCGGGTGTCTTTAGTAACATACCAATATATGGAATAAATATCTAGAATATTCACTTTCCTACTCAAATTGTACAACGTCTCAAAAGTGCTCCGATTGAATTGCAAGTATTGGCAACACGACATGAAGTTTGATTCATTTACCCGGTCCTTCCAAATACCTATATCCATCTTCTGGCATCCCGAATCAACTTGTTGATACTGAAATACCATGTAGAGGCTATCAAGGGATTTACTTAGTCGCTGAAAGTAAGACATGAAGATAAACAAAGGATGACGAACGGAAAACCAATACGCAAATGCCAGAGAAAGCTTAGCGAAGTATGAAACAGGGTGGTGAGTTGAGTAACAAATTATAGAAATGGGAAATAACTTTTCATGTGCTCGAACATAAATTGAACAGACATCTAAGTTAATGAGTTCATGTGTTGTGCAATCCAAGGATATCACAACAAAGCCAAATTTAATGCGTGGGTCGATAAACGACAAAAGGTGATTCAAAAGAATGATGTTGGGGTAAAAGTTACAGTGTGAATACACCACGTGGACATGATATTATGCACATCAATTTTTACCATGCATGTGAAAGGTTAGAAATATGTGCAATAACAAGATAATTTATTGATAGTAATAAAATGTCTCGTTTCAAAAGTTTGATACAAGATTACCTGCAGGATAGATTAAATTAGACACAAATAATGTGATTATGCAAAATAAGTCATTTTCATGTATCTGATGTAGAGGTGATCTATGACCTATCACACCAGAAGCAATGATAAAAAATCCAGGGGGAGTCAACAAATTAGAAGGTCTGTTTTCCATTGATGTTAAAGGGGGGGAGAAGCAGAAAGAGGAAGATCCAAATGACATGGGGAGCAATGACTGAATGAAGAAGATAGATGAACACAAAATCATGCTCACCTTTAGGGGGAGTTTGAGACAACTATTGTCATTCAATGTAGTGTTGACATCATTGACAAAGCGGGATATTGTTGAACACATATTTCCATTGATATCAAAAGATCAAATGAAAGAATCAGATGACATAAGATCAAATGTAGAAGAATCAACTGTCAAGAAACTGGTGTCAAATACATTGAAATGAATGTCAAGGGGATTGCTAAAAGAACATTAGAAGAAGTTGGATACTTCCTCACACACATCCAGCTTGAAGAAATACATATGGAAGAATGTGGAAGTCACATAAATACAAAGATACTACCATAACATTGGTTGCAAATGTGCATATAATTATACATAAAGAAGAACTTTGAAAATGACACATATGTATAAATATTCTTTGTGATACTTATGAATAAATAAAAACAAGAAAAATGGTATATGGTACGAATACTTGTAAATGTAGATATAAGATATTAACTGGTGTGAGAAAAATTACCACAAGGACGTTGATATATGTGGGTCATACACCACACAAAGATAAATTATGGTAAGTGGCATGCTGACACATGCCATAACTTGCTGAAAACACAATCCAATGGGGCGTTATCCAAATTTAACAAAATTCACCAAGTGGACACATCTCTTGAGACAAAAAGACTATGAATAATCTAGAGATGGATGTGGTGAAGTAATCTTGTGAAGAATGAAGATTTGAGATAATTGTTTGGACAAGCTTATATATTTTCTTTGGGTATCAATGCTTGTTGATCGTGGTAATTATTTTTATGCAGCAGAGCTGAAGTGAACACATCAGTAAGTGGTGAACAACAAATAAGTGCACCAGATAAAGAATATACCCATATTCTGGATGTGCAATATTCTTTCTCAATAAAATATGTGGACCACAAAATAGTAAGTTTGACTAAGCGAGAAAATCTATTAAGATGCAGAACGCAGATCGAATGAAGAGATACATATCAAATTAACTATCACACATCATGTTTTTGGGAAACAATTTATTTAGACACATCTACTCAGACAAAAATACTCTAATGCAAATACTCAGATGCAGATCGAAGAAGTTACAATAGTTGTGGATTTTGAAGACATTCACAAAGACAAGGTATTTATGTAATTTTTAGTTTTTAATATAATCTTATTTCATATCAGGGAGGTAGGACAGGTAAAGGAGCAAGGAGTTGCATACTCCTTCCAATCGGTACTGGAGAATATAATCAGGTTGTTGTAGCATCCTTTCTGTTGGTGCGGATAAAAAACATGGGGTTGGAGCCTCCTTCCAGTTGCAATTGGTAAATATAATTGGGGTGTTGTAGCATCCTTTTTATCAGAACATATAAAACCTAGGGGGCCATATCCTCCTTCTAGTCTATTCTAGAGAACACACATGCAGGTTAGTGTTTCCACAACTAGAGACAGCGGTTATCCATAGATCATAGCTTGAATCCACAAGTCATAGTTTCCAAAGTCAGACTAATATCTAATCAATTTTGTGCTTGAATATCACGAGTCGATGCTCGCACAGATTGAAGTTGCTATAGGTCGGTGCAATCAACCCATAAATTATACTTGGGAATCATGTGAACTCCTTAAATGAGTGGGTGCTCATGTTTAGAAATTGCAATCTCCCACTGATGTAATTATACTTATATATTTATAGATATACAATTATTCTCAAGTACTTGTGTGTTGTTCTGATTGTTCTTGTTGATGCTGAAAAGTTTTAATTGGTGAAAGCCTACTTAAGTTAAATGTATACACATTTGCGCAATTAGTGATTCACCCCCACCCCCTAGTAATAATTTTAATCCAACAAATCAATCCAATCTACTCAATAGTAACCAATGTTAGTCCAGTTGTAACTCATGCAATGATATAATGTAAATACCATGTCCATACTAAATTCAATTTCAAACTTGAACATACATCTCCCCTAGAAAAAAGATTTCAAGTGCCCTTAGTGGAGATCAAATTAAGACTAATATCATCAATGGTGATCCAAAAGGTAAGAAAGGGTGTACAAACTCATCCATGGAAACCTTGATTCTCATCCTACCATGTTACTAATCAACCTTCTAAAGAATATAAAAAGCACGGAATCCTGTAAACCTTTCCTTATATGGGAAATCCACAAACTTAGGAAATTATATTCTATTAATATGCAGACTTTGTGGTGGCATTGGTAATTTAATCAGAAAAATAAAGTGTTGGGTCAAATACCTTATATAATTCCCAAAGATATGACAAAAATAACACATGCCATTTTTTATCTATCCAGAACTAATAATAGGAAATCATGATCTTGGAATGAGTTTAAAACCAACTTCAAGTGGAAAATTTTGACAAAATACCACGGAGAAAGTGTAATATTTGACTACAAAATATTTACAACACAATCCAAATGTCAATCAATTTTAATAACTACTGGATAGAATGGACCGGAATGGCTCAACTTCCATAATCAAAGCAGTTACATTTTTTCCTAGTACATGAGAAGAAGTGGCAGATAGTCAATTTGACATCTGACTAGGTCGTGAGTCTTATATTATATCATTATTATTGTCCACCATATCTCGGTCACCATGGAAATACTTTCTAAAATTAATTTATCTACTGCTCATTGTCATGGATGAGAAGATGAAAATTATCATGGCATATAATTTAGCAGTGTTCCAAGGACAAATAAAAATTGAAGTATGTCATGTCGTTCACTATACATGCTCCTAGAAATATATTTAGTTATGATTATACCCTATTATGATATGTAGGATTTTGGTCTGACACCTTTCAAGAAGGATAACAGTTACTTAGTGGGGGTTATGAAAGGTAAACCCCAAGGGAACCACAAAACCAAGCTTTAGGAAAGAAAGTTGGCTTCTTTCTCTCCAGGGAGGGATCTCTCAATATTTTTCTCACAGGCCAGAAATATATAAACAAAAGATAAAATTAAGATTATTGGTGGTTGAAACAAATGTACATTGGGAATGGAGTCATAATGTGGAACAATGATATTAACAGTGCTGTTGCATGGGAAACTTTAACAGAGGTAAGGTAGAAATATCATTACAGTAAAAAGGCTTTTGTCTGGTGATATTGGAGGAATTTAGAAACAATCCATTAACGTGGGCATCAATATGGGATGAATCCAACATTAACTTTAGATGAACAAGTTTTGTGAATGTTTGAAAGTAATTGACCGAGCACATGATTATGAATTATGCACTATTGTAAACTCATTCAAACATGAAAGGGAAAACATAATGGAAGTAATAAACATGAAACACATGCACATCAAGGAAAGGAAATACATACTACAATAAAGACAACACATGAATATCTGAAAAGGCCATCCTCGGCTTTGTAATTTTAATAATCTATGAAACAACAATTGTAATGCAAAATCTCACGGGTTCCAACCCTTGTTCTATTACAAAAACTTGTTCTTATACAAAAAATCACTCCATGAGATGAATAAATAACTCTTAAAATACACAATAATTTCCTTTTTACATCTGTCATCTATGTTTCCTAACTAATAACTGCTCTTGAAAATACACTAAAATGCTAAATAACTAGTCTTCAAAAATAGTCTTTGACAGTCTTCAACAAATCTTCAATAGATGCTCATGCATGTAACTTGTACTTTGTTTTTCCATACTTCTCAACTGTCTTCCACTGGTCGACATTTGGAAGATCCAAATTAACCATTTATTTTGCTAATACTCTTAGATCCACATGTTCCATGTAGGAGAAATCTGACAATTGTGCACATGTGCTCTAAAATCAAACATCTCAAAATATTCTGATAATTTATCAATAATTGTCCTCCCAGACAAGGAATTTATGCATATATTTAAACTTTCTATGGTTCAATATGCAATTGACCTGTCTATCATGGTATTCTTTTTGAGAAAACATATGACCTTTTTCTTCCTAGAAGAAAGGAAGTCCCCTTTTAAATAATGGAGTGAACAATTCAATGAACATTTTAATATGATGAGTCATAATATCAATTTTTGCTAGTAATGTATCCAAGCGTTGATGTTTGTTGACCTCCTTCTTGGCCCATGTAATGACTGAAATCATGTCCTTAATATTTACTTTTTTTAGATCCTCTTCAGTCAAACCATTCAGAAAATTTACTGTGTTATTAACTGTATCTATTGGATTTTTATTTAAAACTTCTTTCACTACCGTAACAATCTACCTAGCTACCTGCATGACAATCTCCTTGTCCAAAATATAATCTAAGTAAGGAATGAGTTTATCTTTCTCAGCTATAATTTACATCCCAAATGATGTGCTTGGCTCCCTGCACAGGCAGCTATCTTGTCACCTTTTTCATTAACTTATCAATTTTATCTGAAAGTTCTTTGCATTTATTTTCCCAATATTTCATATATTCCTCCCTTTTCAAATCCAAACTCTCCAAATTCTTACTTTGGAAAAACACCTTATATACCTCAGACATAAGAAAGTTAATATATTTGCCAAAATTCTTGTTCATCTCATCAGTGAGGACCATCTATGGAAACTGTAGGTTCTCCTCAATGAAAAATAGGAACATCTTAACTAAATAAGACTGGAACGTGAAAAATATGGTGTTCTAGAAGTTAACTAGTTGTGAGTGGATTCTCTCAACTAGAAGCTCATCAAATTTAAGGAAACAAGACTGACTCGATTCACTTGACTCAACTTGACCAGTACCGATTTTGAACAATAGACTCATTAGGGACTCAATGACATACCTATCAGTGTCTAGACCTAGAAACTGACTCATAAGGGAAATAACATATCGAGTTTCTTCATTAAAAATACTTGAATCTATAGGAAAAGATTGGTTTTGCAAGGATATATAAGGTTTGAAACAAGTATGGGAAAAGGCTTGTTTTTTCTCAACAGTGGCCTCTTTGAATAACCAAATTAGACTTTCTTCATTAAACTCTTCAGATAACTGGGTGAAAGAAGAAGGGACAACAAATGTGTCTTGGACGATAAGTGGACTAACAGGACAAAGAATTTTGGACTTAGTTGCGTCCATAATTACCCTCTCGGAAGAGGAATAATTATAGGCACACCAGTCAATAAATTCGAGAAAGTTTAGGGTTTTCTCAGTACAAAAAAACTGGAAATAAGACTGAAATACTCCATGGAGCTCTGTTCCTTTCTCTTTAAGGACCTTTAATTTTTTTTTAACATGTCTACTCAACTAATGGACAATATTGTGTCAAAAACCTCAGAATCCTTGTCTTAAAAAACCTCCTCTATTTTCTGGTATTCCAATGCTTGAGCCTCCACTCCCTCTACACTGTCCATCTTAAATAGCTTTTGGTAAGAGGAAAATGGCCTACCTGGTTATTTGACAAGTGGACAGGATATTCGTCTGAGTTGGATTCTTCCGCACCGTCGCGAGCTCTCGATTTCCAATGCATAAACAAACAAATAATCCATATGCATGTGATTTTTATTTTATATTATTTTATTCCCTTATTGGTCATGCATATTGTTCAATTGAGTATTTTCTTGTATGTGGATCTAGTCTCCTTCATTTTAAGCCATTGATCCTGATCACCCTTTAACCATGCTACCTCATTCCCTCTATATCATCCATCCTTACCTATCCTATAACTTTCAACGACGAAACTAGTCACAGACATAGATTTACCTCTGATTTACTTTCCATCGTAGATAGTTTTATTGCTTTGACATCACCTGTTCACATCATAACTTAGCTACACTTTGCTTCAACGGTTTAAAACTCAACCATTTATCTTATCCTTTACACATCCCCATCATCGATCAATTTCCCCTTTTAATTTTGCGCTTAGATTTTATTTTCCAAAAAGTGTTCATCTTTTCCCAGTGGAATGATCCTCCATCATAGATTTAAACCTTCGTTGATATCAACCATTCATTTCCTCTCTCCTTTAATCAATTCTGTTGAGGATTCCTTCAATTTTATTTGTGCATGTTGACTCAACGAAACAATCCTGAACCATAGATATCTCTTCCATCAAATATGCACCCTTGATCGTGTGGGTCCCTTAACGAATTTCGCTAGTTCACACATTCTATTTACCCGCGCACCTTTCATCGGTGGAATAAATATGAACCCTTGATCTTGATCAGGCGTCCATCTCAACAGTTGAAATATGTACCTTGTACTATTTTCCACTGATTTCAACACTTATTTCCTTTGTTCATGTTCACCTTGCGAAATGAATGCCATCCATTGATCATTCCTCTACCAAGATATCTACCGTTGATTTGTGTCGGATATAAATTTTTATGCTGATTGAACAAGTTAATCCTTCTGTGCATGTCCCATCAATGTAATATTTCCTAGTCGTATACATGCTTTACCTATTTCATATAACTGTATATTTTGGATGCATGTTAACCCATTCCTATGGCGACCAAATTTATTTATGCCTTGAAAATTTTCCCAGCGGATTCATCTACAACCGTAGATCATCTCCGTTGCAGATCCACACCATCGAGCTTTACCACGAGATAACATAGGGGAAGATTTTTCTATTGAAACTTATTTCTAGGGTTAAGCTAGGATTTGTCTTTGAATATATAGTTTCCAACTTAGAAATAAGCCTCTTTCATTATTTTCAAGCCCCTTCCTACTTATCTTAAGGTCACATGATAAAATGTTTAGCTCTTAGCTTACATTTTATTAGGCCTGCCTCGCTTCCCAACTGCTAACTAGAAATGGTGCTAACAACTGGCTCAAACTAGGGATTCTATCTCCCTGTGAGGTAGCAAAGAACTGGTAGACCAATGTCTATTCTTATTTCTTCATGCAAAACTCAATTTTTTTTTGTACATGAAAATAAAGAAAAATGGCAACCCCTCAAGATCTTAGGGCATTCTCTCCGGGCTTCAAATCTCTCATCTCTCCATCTATACTGATTTAAAATAAATATATACAATCTATGGTACAAAAATTACCTTCCACCCCTAGGGCAGATAATGTTTCAAAAATATTCCATTGATAGAGCCTCCTTTTAGCTAAACCCCATCACGATGTTGTAAAATAAATGTATTATCACCCCTATAAGCTGCAATAATGTATGGTCCCCTACACATGTAATCAAACTTGCCATGCTTGTCTTCTTTTGGTGCACCCCATTTCAATACCAAGTCATCAATTTGAAATTTCTTCTCCTTTACCTTTCTGTCAAAATTCTTTTTAATCTTCTCCTAATGTACCTATACTTTGTCATAAGCCTTATCTCTTATCTCATTTAGTTCAATTATTTGATTAATTCTTATCTGCATGTGATTAGGCTCATACTTTTGTTCCTATAATAAATTCATGGTAGGTATACCTAAGGATGATGGAAAAATTACCTTTGCTGCATAAACCAACTGAAATGGTGACATTCCAATTGCTCTTTTAGGGATAATCCTGTTTTCCCACAAAGCATATTTCAACTCAGTATGCCAAGCTCTTTTATTATATTCCAACAATTTCTTGATTATACTTACTATACTTTTATGGGAAGACTCTACAATCCCATTTCCTCAAGGATAGTATGCAATAGAATGATTCAAATTAATATGGTACTTATGACAGAAGCTGATCATTTTCTTTGATTTAAAAGCAGGGGAAATATCAGTCACAATTCTCTTTGGAAACCCAAACCTTGACACGATATTATTTTCTAAAAATTCCATAATGACAACATAAGTGGCTCTCCTAGTTGGTATGGCTTCAATCCATCTGGTAACATAATCAATTACTGTTATAATCCACCTGTGATGACTAGAAGAGTTTGGGTTGATTTCTCCAATGAAATCCAACCCCCACTATTGAAAAGGTGCTTCCACCGAGATAGGATTTGGGGGCAATGGCACCAATTTTATTTTCCCTTAAAAAATATGGCAATGATGACATGCAGTGGTTTCTTTATATACATGAGAAAACATAGAAGGCCAATAGAACCCAACCCTCAAGATTTTGTTAACTTTTACCTTCCAAGAATGATGTCCTCCACAAACCCCTTGATGGAATTATTTCATGGTGTATTGAGCTTCATTCTCTAATAATCAATTGAACAAAATCCCACTTGGACCCTTCCAATATAGATATTGATTCATGACACATAATTTTGCTGCTTTCAATTTGACTGATCTAGCCCTTGTTTTGTTAAATCCAGGAGGAGCCTGCAAGTGATGCAATACATATACAATATCATTGTACCACGGAGATAGAGTAAATTATGATATCGCATGTAACTCTGGCTCAGGATTATTAGAAGAGTTAGTCAAAAAATTTAGTTTCAAAGATTCATAGTTTGAATCTATCATTAGTTTAGCCAACCCCTGTCCTTTCACTAATTTAGTAGGCTTGATCTCTAAACCATATTCTAGTAGAACATCAATCCATTTATCCCTCTTACTTTCTGGATCAGGTTGTGTAAGGAGACTTTTTACCACATTGATGGGAACATATGACACAATATGAGAATGAAGAATATATACCTTGAAATATTTCAAAGGATTCACCAAGGAATAGGCTTGTTTCTCCATAATATCATACTTCAGTTCTCCATTTCTCATCACTTTTCTAAAGAAAGAATTAGGATGCTCATCATTATGACTATTCTTCTACAATAAAACTCCAGCAATAGTGCGTTCATAAGCATATGAGAATACCAAAAAATATTTTGAAAAATCAGGACTTACCAAAACGGTTGCTTCAGTAATGGATTTTTTATTGTCTTTGAAATATTTTCTAGCATCTATAGTCCACTTAATCTCATTATCCTTTCTCAACATATTGGTAATATTTCTCAAAATTTCAGCAAAACTGGGAATGAACCTTCTCAAAAAATTCACCTGTCCAATAAAAGATTACACTTCTTTTTTACTCCTAGGCTCTTCTACTTTCAGAATGGAATTGAATCTATCCGGGTCTATTTTGATTCCATCTTTAGAAATAATATGACCCAATAGATTTCCCTCTTTCAAAGCAAAATTTGATTTCCTGGGATTAAGGGAAATGCCATACAATCTGCATTTCAAAAATACTTTCTGCAAATGATTCACATGGTCCCTGCCAGATTTAGAAAACACTATTATATCATCCATATAAATCACTACAAACTTATCCTTTTCCTCAACAAAAGCAATATACATGGCTCTTTGAAATGTGGATCTCGTGTTCATCAACCCAAATGGCATTTTGGCATACATAAAAGTACCCCATGGTGTAGTAAAAGTAGCTTTTTTTGGGTCCTCTGGAAGAAATTTTACTTGATTATATCCAGAGAAACAATCCATGGTGGAAATTCTCTCTGACCTACTAATTTTTGTAGAATATGGTCCATCTTAGGTAAAGGATAATTGTATTTTAGTGAAGCTTTGTTCAGAGAGAATATAATTGGAATATAATTGTTTTTCAATTGTATTGTCTTTTCCTCCAATCACATTTTCCAGCCTTTTATTTTCAACATCTTCATCTTTAGACTGTACACTTTCATGGAAATTTTCTATGTTTTGATTTTTTGTATCTATTTGAGTATTTACAAATTCATCTGACATTTCGATAAATATTTTTATTTGCATATCATCCTCAAATAATTTCCAGTACTTGGAATTTTCAGGAATGGAAGGTCTATGTACAACTACTATTTTGTATTTCTTTTTTGAATACATGGGAACTTTGAAATTACCAGCAGTGGTAGCCAATGAATATGCTACTTGATTTTATAGTCCAGGAACAACTCTTACTCTATGCTCCATGAAAAAATTACCCAACATATCCCAGAACTCATTTCTGTATACTCTCATCCTAGGATGCTTAGTCTTATAGGTGTCATTCACCTATTTAATCACTTACTTAGAATCTCCAAACACATATATTCTTTTAGTTGCCAAATATTTTAAAGCATTCAAAACTAACATCAGAGCCTCATACTCTGCTACATTATTTATACATTCAAAAGTTAACTTGTAAGAGTACACTTTAAAATCCCTATTAGGAGAAATTATCCATACACCTCCACCAACTCCCACTTTGCTGAGAGACCCATCAATTTTTTTTTTCCACAACCCCTCTTCATTATGTTTCTTTTCCAATTCCTCATGTCTCTAAGTAAACTCTTTATCCTCTTTTAAATCCACAACTATGGGTATTTCAAGATCAGCATGTGAATCATGGAAGAATATAGACAACCCTAAATTAGTATCTACATCATATATGGGGTGATTATCAGGTTTATCTTGGATACTCACCGCATATGCAAGTCTCTTTTCTCTATACAATCTTCTATGACCTCCAAATAAAGGAACAGTTGCATATGACGTATCCATTTGTAATGTTCCCTTTAATTTCGAAGCCCATGACCTTGACAATAGCCTACCAAATTTAACAGCAATATCATCCACCACCACATCCATGATAATGATTTTGGCTGGAATTTGAGCAAGAGTCACCACCATATCTTTAATTAGTCCCAAACACTTCACTTTTTTGGAATAAAAAGAATACAGGTCTTTATAAGGCCTAGTAATCTCCAATCCTAGAATTTCCACTACAACCCTTGGCATTAAGTTGTGAGATGATCCCAAATCAAGCATAGCATTATGCAAAATCATATCATGAATGTTCAGACTCACATAAAAATGAGGGACATCATCTTCATCTGTGTCTTCAACTCTGGGGCCAAGGACTATAGTAGGAGTGTCATCTATTACTTATAGAGTATCTAGTTGACAATCATCTCCATTCTTCAACATTTTGGTTATTTTTTCTTTGTATTCATTATTTTTCAACAACTCTTGGAATAAGATGGAAATTTTTATTTTAGGCAGTTCATTTTGCATATTGAAAGAGGAAAATGCTCTATCTACATCAATTGGTATTGGTTGTCTGACTTCTTTTGACATTTCTCCTTTATTTTTCAAAATTTTATGTACATCATTTTTTTTTTTTTTTTTTATCTGTATTATTTTGACTACTAGAAGGATGATTTTCATTAGCCCTTCCTTTATTTATAGTTACATATCTACTTCTCAATTTCAGGTTCCTCTGAAAATCATCTATGGCATTTTGGTAACCCTTCTGATATTGCTCTGAATTCGCCTCAGAAACAACATTGTCATCTTCTTGAGCAAAAACATTATGCTCTTCTTCAGTGAGATATATTTATGTATCGAAATCATTAAAGTGATGAATCTGATTATCCATTGGATCAATTTCTTCCTCATCATCAACATAGTTTCCAGGAAAAGGAGGCCTTATTTGTTGATTAAGGATTTCTCAGGTTTTTGGGGTCTCCCTGTCTGTTTGAGGAGGAGGAGGAGGAGGTGGTCTTATGAAGTTGGGGTTTCTCACTTGAGGTCCAGGTTGACCTCTATTGGGTGGTCTGTTGTCTAAATCCAACCTGTCCATTAACCTTTCCATAGTTTTCATCATCATTTCAAATTTTGCATCATTTGAAGAAGAAGCAACAACAACAGAAGTGGAGGGATGATTTTATTCTCTAGTTCTTATTCTATCCACTTCCACTATCTGTTTCATATTTCCAACGAATCCTTAAACAAAGTAGGAAGGTTTGCAAACTTTCTTTCTCTCAACAACTGGGAAAAATCACTCTCAAAAGCATCTGCATAATGGAGTTGGGAAACATCTACGAAGGGTTTGATATGTGCCGGTATAGAATTATACACCCTCATAAATCTGTTGGAAAACTCATGAACATAATCAAGATTCCCTTTTTTCAGATTGCTATATTGAGAAAGAACTTGTTAAGGACTTTCTTATCTTCTCACCTATATAGAAACAAAGTTTGGAAGGATTCAAAGGTAAGAATCAATCTTGTAGGTAAATATTTAAGCCATCCTTTTGCCTCTCTAGACAAACTCTATGCAAATAACCTCATCTTAGCATCATCAAAATATACTTCCTCCAAATAAATGAAATATTTAAATCTATCCATATGCTTCCTAGGAGCAAAATTTCCCTCCCCATCAAATAAGGATATTCTTTGGGAGTAGTTCTGGGGTAAATCACGTGTTAGAATATAATCCGTTAGGGTTATTTAATGTAAATAAATAAATAAATAAATAGTAGGAAGCCAAACAGGCTGAGCGGAAGGTGAAACCCAACCGCCATGTGATTTGTATAAATATAGGCATTTGCATTGGAATAATAATGAATCGGGAGTTATTACCAATATCATCCAATACAACAGACAAATCCAAAGGAGAAAACCTAGATTCCATGGGTCTAGGAGGGTTTTGAACAAGAATAGGACTATGAACATGGCTTGGAATATGAGGCCGAAGGATTTGAGTACGAGGATTATTTTCTTCAACCTTAACAGTGTCTTGGATATTATGCCAAACAGAATCAAGAAAATATGACTAAAGCCTATTAGGATTTATTTCTATTTGTTTTAGATCTGATTCTGATTTAGACCTTAAAAGAGATCCTTTAAAACTTGTTTCCCATTCAAAATATTGAAACTATGAAATTCTGAAGAAAATTAAAGACCCTTCAGTTTGAGAAGTACTTATTTTTTTCTTTACCAGGCCTACGTCTAATCAATCTTTCTGGGTTTTCCACACCATATAAAATTTCAGAAGAAGGATTACCTCTAGTGTGTATCCTCCTGGAATCCATGATGTCTTTTTTTTGAAAATCTTCTTGAAATCAACGTGGAGTCGAAAGGGAAAAGATACAACCAATATCATATGCAAGAATATCTGCTTTCCCACCAGGATTTTTTCTTCTTGAAAGCTCCTTGTCATTCTCCCAGGGCATATTTGAACTCCCGTTCCCTGGAAATGATGCCAATATGTTAAAACTCATATTTTATAACCGGTTGTGAAAGGTTAACCCCAAGGTAACCACAAAACCAAGCTTTAAGAAAGAAAGATGGCTTCTTTCTCTCTAGAGAGGGATCTCTTAGTATTTTTCTCACATGCCAGATATATATAAACAAAAGATAAAATCAATATTATTGGTGGTTGAAACAAATGTACATTGGGAATGGAGTCATAATGTGGAACAATAATATTAACAGTGTTGCTACATGGGAAACTTTAACAGAGGCAAGGTAGCAATCTCATTACAGTAAAAAAATATTTTTTCTGGTGATATTGGAGGAATTTAGAAACAATCCATTAATGTTGGCATCAAACTGGGATGAATCCAACATTAAATTTAGATGAACACGTTTTGTGAATGTTTGAAAGTAATAGACAACATTGAATTCTGCACTATTGTAAACTCATTCAAACATGAAAGGGAAAACATAATGGAGGTAATTAATAGGAAACACATGCACATAAAGGAAAGGGAATACATACTACAATAAATACAACACATGAAACTATGAAAAGAACATCTTTGGCTCTGTAATTTTATTAATATCTGAAACAACAACTACAATGAAAAATCTCACAGGTTCCAACCCTTGTTCTATTACAAATACTTGTTCTTATACAAAAAATCGCTCCATGAGCTGAATAACTAACTCTAAAAACAGGCAATAAATGCCTTTTTACATCTATCATCTATGTCTCCTAACTAATAACTGCTCTTGAAAATAAACTAACATGCTAAATAACTAGTCTTCAAAAATGGTCTTTGACAGTCTTCGACAAATCTTTAATAGATGCTCATCCACTTAACCTCTAATTTGTTTTTCCATTCTTCTCAACTATCTTCCACTGGCTGACAGTTGGAAGATCCAAATTAACCATTTCTTTTGCTAATACTCTTATCTCCACATGTTCCACATAGGAGAAATTTGGCAATTGTGCACATGTGGCTCTAATATCATACAACATCTCAAAATATTCTGATAATTTATCAATTATTGTCCTCCCAGATAAGGACTGATGCATATGTTCAAACTTTCTATGGTCTAATCTGCAATTGACCAATCTATCATGGTATTCATTTTGAGAAAACATACCACCTTTAATTTCTTCCCAGAAGAAAGGCAGTCGCCTTGTAAATAATGGAGTAAACAATTCAATGAAAATTTTAATTTGACGAGTCATAATATCATTTTTTTCTTGTACTGTATCCAAGTAATGATGTTTGCTGACCACCTTCCTATCCCACGCAATGACTGAAATCCCATCCTTAATATTTGCATTTTTTAGATCCTCTTAAGTCAAACCATTCATAAAATTGATTGTTTTATTGACAATACCTATTGGATTTTTATTTAAAACTTCTTTCACTACCGTAACACTCTTCCTGGATACCTGCATACAATCTCCTTGTCCAAAATATAATCTAAATAAGGTCTGAGTTTAACTTCCTCAACTATAATTACATCCCAGATGATGTGCTTGGATCCCTGCACAAGAAGCTGTCCCGTTACCCGTTTCATTACCTTGTCATTTTTATCTGAAATTTCTTTGCATTTATTTTCCCAAGTTTTCCTATCTTCATCCCTTTTCAAATCCAAACTCTCCAAATTCTTATTTTGGTTCTTCAATCGAACAATTTCCAAATCTCTCAGGCTAACTTGAGACATTTCTTGTACGACAAAGACTGTATTAACTTGTGTAGGGGGTGAAACAATTTGAACTTCTGTCTCTTTTGTCTGTTCATTCAAATCCTTTTCCAATTCTGCTTATTTCTGCTTAAGATCCTTTTCATTTTCAACCAAAAGACCTCTGTATTTTTCCCACTTTTTTTTTTCATACTTCAACAATTTGGCCTTACAGTTGTTCATTCTTCATTCAAAGTTTCCTTCTCCTTCTCCAACTCTGTAAGCTCTGTAGCTTGTATGAGCTATGTGGCTGGTATTTTTAATTTTTTCTTAAGAATATGAATGGTGTTCTCCTTTTCATTTAGCAACTTATAAGTTTCTGCTCCTTTATCAACTTCATTATCAATAGTCAGTAAGTCACCTTGAAGGTTCTTAATTTGCTGCCGATGAGCTTTATTTTCAACCCTTTCTTATCTCAGCCGGGTCTCAACTTTACTCTTGGCATATTGCAATCTAGACACCTGTTGCTGTTGCAACTACTTCCCCAATTTTTTTTTAAATATTTTAGGGCCCCTCCTTATATTTTTGATTGAAATCTAACTTAGACTAGTTTTTCCAGCTCTAGGGAGTCCATCATAAACACTTAGTTTTTTCCCAAAAATTTAAACAAAGAAGTTTTGGCCAAGTTAAACTCATGAATTTTTTTCGACTTATCAGAGCAACTTGAATAGTTTCTCTGATGAATCGGAGGAACTCATCTAGTCTCTTTGACACGGTCGGCTTGGAGAAAGAAGTTTTGGCAAAACACCTTTTCGACATAAACTCAACAAAACTCACAGACATTGTCAAGGTGACTCATGAATCACCACTAAAACGATTGGAGAGATCAGTGAATGGTGTCGATATTGAAAGTTGCCGAGATTTTCGGATCAACTCAATGTTTTCGGCTGATACAATTGCAGTCAAAGAACGTTGGCCAATAGACGGAACAACGACAAAGCCAATCAGAAGAAACTCATGAGTTTCCGCTGATGCGATTGGAGGTGCTAGGGAGTCTTATCGGATGCAAAGTTTTGGGTCGACTCGAAGTCTCACACCAAAATGACTAGAGAATACTTGTGAGTTTTCTCTGAAGCAAAAATATTGAAACTTGCCGAAGTAGTCGCACGTCTTGGGATCAGAGAAATTGGGATAAGGATACCGACATTATTAGCATAACATAAGCATTATCGATGAAACGATCAGGCTAACTTAAAAATATGCACTGATACTGTCGGCATCACAAACCATGTTGTGGCAACTAAAATTGCAACGTGTCGAACGACGTTTTTCCACCCACCGCATTTAAGTCTCCCAACAACTGCATTAATGACATTTTTTATCATTTTTCTAGGAAGAATTCCCATCATATTACAAAACTTCACTTTGAATGACTAGAACTGGATGGGTTACTATGGTTTTTGTCTCTATTCTGACTATGAACAATGATTGCACTCTCCATTTTTTGAGGTCCAATGCAGGTTCTTTATGAGGAAGAATGATGCATACATATCACAAATTTTATTTTCATTATAGGATACTTCAATACAATAATGCATGTTTATTTCTTTGGATTTTAGAAACATTTGAGGTATTACTAAAACACTTCTCACTATGCTCATGTCACAGGTTTTATTCTCACCAAACATGATTACCTTCCAAATGACAGACTTGAAAACAATGCTGACATCCTAGGAGACTGTGTAGGTCTTCCACAGAAAAAATGGAACGCGTGCAGACACAGATGGCGATGCATGAAGTGGTTGTACAAATACTTGAGCCAATAAAGTACAAGAATATTGCTGAGGAGGCCAGTGCATGGGCTGCATATGTTTCCAGTAGGGCAGGGCCCACGTAAATTTCGTCTATTATGGAACCGTTTGTATTTTCCCATGTAAAGTACTAAAAGAAAAATTGTGGGAATTTCTAGGGTTAGGGTAGGTCAAAGGTCACAAAATGACAAATTTAGATTGTAATAAATAGAGGTAGAGATTACAATATAAGGACTTTTTTCTAGCACAAAGAAGGGCTAGACTATTTGTAAGAGAACTAATTTTCTGCTAATAAAGAATGACTTGTTTATGCTGGGCAAGGCTGCACAGTAATTTTCTGGAAATGTTTGGAAGCCACAATGTGAAACTACTTCTTTGTGTTTCCATGCAATTGTGAGATCATTCTAACTATTTTGAACTACTTCTTTTGTGATTAATGATTTTTCTTTCCATATAAATGTCTGTGTATGAAATGAGCAATGAATGTTTTATTATGTCAGAGCTACCTTTGATATTATTTCTGCTGTAAATATGCATATGAAATTGAAACAACTATCTGTGAGATTAATATGAATAGTTATAGTACATTTGGCTCATTTTAAATACGCTTCCTACGTGGATAGAGGAAATTAGAATAGAATATATTAGCCTAGTCTTAGATATAAAAAGTAATTGATAAAGCAGAAATGGTAAGACAGGAGGTAACAACCTACGCATCACTTGTGAGGTTTCTGTTGCGTTTAGTTTAGGAACTTGCATCTCATATTTAAAAAGAAAATTACATAAATGGTGGACTGGTCCGTAACCGATAAAGATTTAAAAAAGTTAATCTACGGTAGACGGACTGTTAACCAAACGGATTCCCCATACCAAATGGTGGACGATCTAATTAGGATTGTTTATCAAGGAGAATCCCTACTGTCGGTACCTGGGATTTTTCTAGGCATCAACAAATTTGGCGCAAGAAGGAGGGTCACTACTGCATAGCTGGTAGAGGAAATCCGTTTTTAAGAAAAAATTACACTGGAATGACATCTAAAAAGAATTTCCCTAAAGATTTTATTCTTGAATCTGAAGAGCAAGAAAGGGTAAGTTCGGAAGGAGAAAATTCAGAATGTTTATACGCAGTCCCATTCGAGGAAGTTGATAATTTTTAGAGGCATATGAGATCCTAGGTTAAGAAACATAGAGAATTAAAAGTAATTCCCACATTACCTAGAAGGTAGGATTCCAAGAAAGCAGACTCATACACTCGAGATTCAGTGCTTGTGGAAAATTTGGAAGAATTGGTATATTTTTTTCTCCAAGAAATCACCCAACCTATTGATAAGTTAGGAACTGAGTCCCATATGGGTCAAGCCTTTCTACATTCTCCACCATAATCTCTGCTTCAAGTTATGACAGCTGTTAATCAACCTGCATGGAGAGCCAGGATGCCACTCAACCTAGCTGCACCTTTACATGATTTACCTAAGTACTCAGAACAAGTGCTACCAAATTTTGATCATGGAAAAGGTATCTCTGCTGAAGTTCACCTGAAAAGTTTTTATCTCGCACTAGGCCTTCTCAATGTTGATCACGAAGACATTGTCTGCAGACTTTTCCCATATAATTTCGAGCCATAGCATCTTCATGGTATTTCAGTCTACATTCTAACTCAATAGCAAACTGGGATACATTTGAGAGAATGTTTAGAAGTAAATTCAACAACCATAAAACCATAGCCACACTTATGAAAGAGTTACTGTTTATGAGGATGGAAAGGAAAGAAAAATTTCAAGATTTAAATCAAAGATTCACTACTTTATTAAATAGTTTTAGTGTTGCAACAAAACCAACTAAATATTCTTTGGTAGAAGATTACACTACAACACTTTATCCACCAATAACAATGTTTGTTAAAAGGGTTGGTAAAGTTATGATGGTAGAAAACTATGAATAAGCCAATAAAGTAGAGGAAGATCTGGATAGTATCACAAGGCATACTTTAGAACCTAAGGTGAAACCAACAACAAGTAAAAGGCCTTTGCTATTAACTAAGCCCAAAGAAGAGCATTCAAATGAATTAGAAAATGTGTTCAAAATGGTGCATAAGTTATCAAACAAGATAGTATATTTGGAAAAGGAGAAAGGATCTAGTTCATATATAAAGCCATTTAAGCCCTATTACAAGGAAAGGGAAGAAGGTAGATAGCCCCAACCACCTCTACTAAATTCTGTTGTTCTGAATTTTAATGAAATTGGCATGAATCATTTCTATGCATTCCATCAAGAACACCACTCAAAAAGAAGCTGGGCACAATGGATAAATTCAATGACTTTGGTTATGAATCAATTATTAGATGCTCATGTCACGTCCCCATGCCTCCAATCGGCGAAGAGGACGTGACTACAAGCTTCAAACACCTGGGCTAAGAGCCCCATGAACATGTACAGGCATAAAAATTGCTGGGACAGAATGCTTAAACTTGTATATTGAACTAGAGTGTGTTCACATGATTATTTATCATGCACAGATGCAATTTAATCATCATACACAGCGGAAAACCAACAGCATTCACACATGCATGTATTCATTTAACATGTTCATCAATTTCATTAACAGAAATTAAGATTGCAGAAGTAAAATGCACAAGATCACTTATCTTATGATGAACTCAATCTGCAACCAGCTACGTCGCTGCAACGTTCCACCCAACCATAGGCCAGCGTGCTCCTTAATCTCTCAGCAACGTTGCCACCCCCGAGCTGGGCATGATTCTCCAAGGAATAAGGGAACTAGCAGGCTTACACATAGCCAAGGATATACAAACACACATCCAAGCCAACAGAGTTGGGTTTATCAGGCCATTAAGGAGCTGGAGAAGGCAAATTTCTAAGCTGGTGAGCTCATTACAGAGCCAAGGACACCTGCACCAGAACTAACCTGACCTCTAAGACACCCAAACACACCCAACACAAGGAATCAGTCCCTTCTCTGCTACATAGTCCCTCAGGCCCTGCATTCCATTCCAGTGCTATTCAGGGGTGATGGAGAAGAAGGCCAACCCTCTAGCTCTGTCTGTGTGGTTTCCAACCACCAGGTTTATCAAGAAAATCTAAGCCAACATCCCTGCTCCCAATACAGTCCGAAGACCAACCATTGCACTCAGGAAATCAATTTAGCTATCACAGCTTAAACCAGGGAAAACGACTTCAAACCATCTACAGCAGTCCCCAAATGTAACAACAAACACAGCTCATGGCCTGGGGAAATTAACAGCCCTCGAAATGCATCAGTGGACACTGCTCACCACGTGGGGAAAACTCAACCCTTGCTTGGGCAATGAAGTCACTGGGAAAAACATACATAGACCATGCTGGGAAAGAGATTATAGTTCCCCAGCCTGGGCGTGAATGAAAACGACAACGCAGGATCCACAGGTCAGTCCGTGAGGGAAGAATACAGCCAAACCATTCACAAATCCATGGAGGAAAACGGCATGGGTAAAACCAGGAAAACTCCTGTGCGTGAGAATTAACAACCATTCCCTGCGTGAAGATGAACAACCAAATAATGAGGTCACGAATTGGAGAGTGCGTGAAGGTTTTCCTTGCCATTGTGAAGTCAACAGTGGGTGGAGTGTGCGTGTGGGTGAGGACTGATAGTCCTGCCACCCCACTCCCAAAACCATTAACTACCTCAACCACCAGCAGCCTTTCTTAATGAAAGTGGTTGGAAATAGCAAGGGAAGAAGACACATGGGTATTTTCACCCTATTGGCCAAGGTTTGACAAATTCCCCCACACCTTATCCTTGGGAAAAATCATGCCCCTTTCTCATTTTAGTTGTCGCGATCATAGCTGGTCGGGTTCATTTAATTAATTATAGATGCATGTTTACATGATGACAACATAATATATGCCGCATGCCCCGATATACCATCAGTGACAATTTATATCCAAAACATAACATAACCGATCAATGGTGGGGCCTTGGCCTTTAGCTCCACACCCTGATCATTTACAATTTATACATCATATACATCTAATGTAACGGGGTCAAAACTGGGACATTACATTCCCCTCCCCCTTCAATAGCACTGTCCTTAGTGCTTACAATATTGAACAAAATGCTACACTGGTATCGCCTCAGTGTTTCACAAAATTGAACAAAAATGGATGTGCCAATCGCATGGCATCCTCCAGCTCCCATGTAGCCTCTTCAGGTCCGTAGTGCTCCCATTGCACCTTTAACTTCCCTATGGATCGGTTCCGGAGCATTGTGACCTTCCTGTCGAGGATGCGCATTGGCTCGATTTGGAACTCTCCCTCGGGTTCCACCTGAATCACATCCCAATTTATCACATGGTTAGGATCATGTACATATCTCTTAAGCAAAGAAACATGAAAAACATTATGAGCTCTAGTGCTAGCAGGCAATGCAAGTCTATATGCAACTGGCCTTATTCTTTCAAGCACTTCGAACAGCCCACAATATCTTGGTGACAACTTGGCACAACTTCCAAGCTTCAAGGAACTCTTCCTTGCCCTCACTCTGAGGTAAACATGATCCCCAACACTGAACTCCCTGTTCACCCTATGCTTATCGGCATATCTTTTTTGTCTGTCCTGTGCTACTTTCAGCTTCTGCCTGATCTTTACAACCTCTTGCTCCATTTCCTTGAGCAATTCTGGTCTAAGCACAATCCGGTTCACTGGGTTATCCCAAGTCACTGGTGTCCTACACCTTCTTCCATACAAAGCTTCATATGGACTCATCCCCAAGGATGCCTGATGTCCATTGTTATAAGAAAACTCTACCAAGTGTAAGTAATCTTCCCACTTGGTTGGTTTGTCCATTACATACATGCGAAGCATGTCTTCAAGCACCTGATTAACTCTCTCTGTCTGACCATTTGTTTGAGGATGGTATGCAGTGCTGAAGTTCAGCTTTGTACCCAAATCTACAAATAACCCCTTCCAAAAGTTGGAAGTGAACTTAACATCTCTGTCAGAGACTATTGCCTTCGGCAATCCATGCAATTTGTCTTTTACTTGCTCATACAATTCATCTCCGGCAACATGATTGGCAATCTGCTGCCTCAAATCTGATTGGAAAATACTAAGAGATGCCACATGCATTTCTTGCACTTTCCTGTTGAGTGCATCAGCTACCTTATTCTCTTTTCCCTTTATGTGCTTGATTTCAAAATCAAATTCACATAAAAACTCCAACCATCTTGCTTGCCTAGCATTTAAAGTAGGCTGATCAAACAAATATTTCAGTCCACAATGATATGTTCTGAGCTCAAATCTCCTGCCCATCAAGTAATGTCTCCACATCTTGAGAGCATGTACTATGGCTGCAAGCTCTAGATCATGAGTGGCATAGTTCTTCTCATGTTCCTTCAACTTTCTTGACTCATAGCATATCACGTGGTTGTCTTGCATAAGGACTCCTCCAAGCCCTTGTCCGCATGCATCGGTACACACCACAAAATCTTTCTCTGGGTCTGCAACCTTAAACACTGGTGCACTGGTGAGGAGACTCTTCAACTGTTGGAATCTTTCTTCACACCTCGATGTCCATTCGAACTTCATCCCCTTCTTTTGCAAAGAAGTGATGGCATGTGCAACTTTGGAGAATCCTTCAATGAATCTCCAATAGTATCCTGCAAGTCCCATGAAAGATCTTACATCTGTCACATTTCTTGGAGTAGGCCAATTCATAATGGCTTCAATATTTTCAGGATCCACAGATATATCCTCCTCTGAGATAATGTGACCCAAATACTGAATTCTATCTCTATAGAAGTCACACTTGCTTAGTTTCGCATACAACTGATGCTCCCTGAGCAAACTCAATGTCAAT
>LPNX010370196.1:421947-553196 GCA_001517045.1 Pseudotsuga menziesii | reverse complement strand
ATAATGCATCTAGAGTAGAAATTCTACATTTCTGAGTCTTGTTTAGCCAATTTATAACCACCATTGAATCACCAAAAACATGTAGCTGTCTGCAGTTTCTTTCGATTGCAAAACAAAGGAGAAGTTTCAACGTCATGAGCTCTGCATAGTTGTTGGTTCCAACTCCTAGTCCCAGGGATATTTGGAAATAGTGGCTTTGATTTAGAAATACGCATGCACCTCCTCCACATGTCAAGTTTTGGGAGGCTCCATCAAAAAAATCCCAAGGGGTGTTTCTGTTCAATTGTTCAAGGACAACAATTCTTGGGGGGGTGTGTTCTTTTCTTGGGGAAAGTAGGAGATTATATCTAAGCCCCTTCTTGCTACCTCTTCAGGTGAGTTGGATTTTTCGAGAAATATGACCTTGTTTCTGGCCAACCATAGGCCCCAAACGTGGATAAGTGAGAGGACTTTTATCTGAGTTGTTTGGGGGGATGTTGACCAATCCTTCCATGCCTCTTCAACTGTGTTGCCTTTCCAAGTGAAATTTGAAGATGTGAAGGACTTGGAGTGCTCCCAAACCTATTTGGAAAAAACACAGTGAAGGAAGAGATGATTTGAGTTTTCCTCAGCATCTTTGCAAAGGTTGCACCATCTCGGGCCTGCTATCTGTCTTTTCTAAAGATTCTCCCATGTTGGAATTTTGTTTGCAAGGACACACCATGTAAATATTTTTTCCTTTAGAGGACATTTTATCCTCCAAATCCCTTTCTGCCACCAAATTTGACTCTCTTGGAAGAGTTGAGAACAGAGTTGTTGATAGCCAATCTTTGGGGTGTATTTTCCGAGTTGAGCTTTCTCCGAAATCAACTCATCTTCTCTGTTAGTAATCCGAATGTGAGAAGATTGCAAAGCTAGAGTGTACTGATCCCAAAGGTTTTCCCATTGTTCTGGAATCTCCATATCTTGGCTCTTCCTCCATCCTTGATGCCAGATGTTGGTTGAAGTAGGGTCTGCAATTTGATTTAAGTGGTAGCACCCCTTTTGATGAATAAATTGAATTAAAGGTTGGGGAAGAATGTGATTTTGGGCACTGCTTGGCCAGGGGTCCTCCCCTATTCTGTCTTTTGTACCATCCCCTACCTTCCAGACTAGTTCTTCTGATATAGTGAGAAAGATTTGCATAAGGCTTTCTAAATAATGGATCCATTTGGAGGTTTATTGGATCCCATATCCTTGATCCAATATAGGATCAGGATTTGGGAAATGTATTTGTGGGTAATGGCTTCTGTCCACAGACTTTGGGTTGAAATGAGTCTCCATCCTAGCTTTGCTGCCAAAGCTTTTGCAAAGAAAGAAGTGTTCTTTATTCCCCAGCCTCCCAATGCTTTTGGTCTTGCAATTTGATCCCATTTTACCCAAGGAAGAACCTTTTGATCTTTTTTCCCGGACCAAAGAAAAGTTGAGCAAATTCTTCTGGATTTGTTCAAGATTGATTTAGGAATCCATGCCAGTGCCATCCAGTAGACTAGGATTGCTTCCAAAACTTATTTGATCAAAACTAATCTGCCAGCTCTTGAGAGCCATCTATTGCACCATTTATTTATTCTGACTTCCAGTTTGGAAAGCAGCCAGTTCCAGTCCTCCTTTTTGTAGCAGTTTGGTTTAAGTCTGAATCCCAGATATTTTACTCCATCATCCAGGGATAACTGTTGATATGGGAATAAAACCTGAAAAGATCTCTGCATATCCTCCTCCAAATGTATCGCTGTCAAGGAGGACTTCTGGATATTTATTTGCATACCTGTAGCTTTACCCAAAAGGGTTAGGATTTTTTAGAGCCTTTCTGCCTCTCTTTTAGACTCCTTGCAAAAAATGAGGATGTCATCCACAAATAGTAGGTGTGTTATGCTCGTGTTTGAGGTAATTTTGAGACCTTCAAACAAACCTCTTCTTTTTCCATCAAGGATAGCTCTGCTTAATCCTTTCGCAACTAGCAGGAAGAGCAGGGGGGATAGTGGACAAACTTGCAAAGGAGGAAGCTGCTCCATTTATAAGGACTGCAAAGGAGGCAGTTGTGATGCATGCAAAGATCCATTTTATGAAGGGGTGGTTGAAGCCTAGATGTGCGAGTAGGTGTCTGAGGTAAATCCAGCTTACTCTATTGAAGGCCTTTGAGAGATCAATTTTCAGGATCGCCCCCTTTGCTTTTTTTGTTTTGGCACTGTGGAGTCCCTCTTGGGAAACCCCTATGGCTTTGTGGATTTGTCGATCTTCCAGAAATCCAAACTGTTCCTTGGAGATAATTTTTGAGAGGACCTTTTGAAATCTCTGTGCAATAATATTTGTGACCACCTTGTATGTTATGTTTCTCAAAGAGATAGGTCTATAGTCCTCCAAGTATTTTGGTGAGTCTTTTTTTGGAATTAGGGTTAGGAAAGTTGAATTTAATGGAGGATGGAGGACACCATTTTTCCTTGTTTCCTCTACCAGCTGTAGAAGGTCTGGGCCTATGGAGTCATATCCTGCTAGGAAGAATTCTACTGTCCACCCATCTGACCCCGAGCTTTTATCTTTTTGAAAGCTAAGTAGGGTTGTTTTTACTTCCTCCTCTGAAAATTCTTCCATTAGCTCCAAGTTGTCTTCCTCACTGATGCTTCTAGGGAAAAACTGAGAAATTCGAGTTTTACTTCAGCTATAGTTGTTTGATGGCCTTCTTTAAATATGTTTTCGAAGTATTTCTTCCATGTGTTAGCTAGGTCTTCAAAGGTGTTTATTGTCTCATTATTTTCATTCTTTAGATCCCATATAGTATTTTGTTGCTTCCTACCTTTTGCAAAGGCGTGGAAGTATTTTGTATTATCATCTCCACATTCCATCCAAATTGCTCTGCTTTTTAATCTCAAGACCTCCTGTCTTTCCATTAGAAGTTTGGTTCTTGAAGCTTCTAGTGAATAGAGTTTCTCTCTATCATCCTGAGTAAGGAAACCTCCCCCTTCTTTGTTTTGGAGCTCCTTCAAATCCTGCTCAATTTGGATGATGTGCTGATCATCTTGAAACTTCTTATTTGTTGCCCATTCCTTAAGAAGTTTTTTAATTCTTATTAGGTTTTGAGTGAAATGAATGGCAACCCTAGTACCATTGTGAACCTGATATGGGATCCAATTTGATTGAATGAGCTACACTACTTCTTCATTCTTAAGCCATGCAGAACAAAGCTTGAATGGACTAGCCGGCTTTTTTGGTTGTTTCCTAATTTCCAAGCAGATGGGTAGGTGATCTAAGTCCACTCCTGAATCCACCCATTGCTTGAACATGAGGTCTATCTCCATCAGCTCTTCAGAGATCAAAAATTTGTCCAATCTCTTGGCTATTCTTTCTTCTCCCAATCGTCTGTTAGACCAAGTTGGTTTAAGGGGCTGTGGATCAAGGTCGATTAATTTGGAGTCCATCAGGAGGTTATTGAAATAAGGGGCTGAGGGATTAGTTCGTGCTTTTGGCCCCCAAACTTCATGAGCTCCGAGAGTGAAGTTGAGATCCCCCCCTATAATCAAGTTTCTTTCATTTACAAAACCGGTTTTTTTGAAAGAATCCCAGAAATCTGATATGTCTGTGTAAGGCCCATAGATGTTAACAACAGTTAGGGTTGTGTTTGTTTCTGCCCAGCATAGATGGGTTCCTAGCCCAAGTGGGGAGCCCCATGAGTTTGTACACCGGATGCTTGTTTTCTTCCAGCCAATTGCTAATCCTCCGGAGTGACCGAAGGCACTTTGTGCTATGAAAGAGTAGAGCGGGAGAAGCGAGGATAAACTAGTTTCAACTTCCAACTCTGGTCCCATGGTTTCTTGTAGAAGAATGACTTCTGGTGAAGGAACCTCCATCATCCTTTTTAGGGCAAGCTTTTTTCAGGTGCTTGCCAGACCCCTGCAGTTTAGAGAGACAAGTTTCATTTTGGCACCCCATCTGGGGTTTGCACTGCTCTAAGTGCCCCAAAAATGCTTGTTTGTCTTCCACTTGCCTGGTCCCTGAGAGCCTTGCTCTGGGCCGTAGAGAGGTGTGAGGGTCTTCCCCTCCCTTTGCCTTTGGAGGTGATACTAGGGTTTACCCCGAGCCCTTTAACAAGAACTCTTGAGTTCAGAGAGATTGGAACATCTCTAGATCAAAGGTGGAAATGGATAGAGGAGGACTGATTGGACGATTCAGGTTTTATGGGGAGAGGGGAGGCTGCCTGGTTTGTGGTGGAGATGGTTTTGTGTGGGGGGGCTGAGGTGCAGCTTTGTGTGGGGAGGGGATTGTTTGTGAGGGGGGCAGGCAAAAATTTCTCCTCATTTAAAGATAAAACATTTAGATGATTGCTAATGGAAGAAGAGCTCATACCCGGTAAGGAAGGCGTGCTCGGGCGATGCTCCGTCTGCTGAGGAAGCCCTTCTTCTGCTACTGCAGCCATTCCTTCTGATTGATACAATGGTTGGTCTGCGACCTCTGACATAAGATGTTCTTCGTCCAGGGCTGGGTTCGGATCATTTTCTTTGGAGCTCGAAACCGTTGTTCGTTTAACCCACTTTTTTCTTCCAGAAGGTGCAGGAACAAAATTTGGGCAGTTTCTTGCCAAGTGTCTTATTTCATGACATTTGTGGCATCGAAACGAGAGCCCCTCATAGTCCAACAACTATTTTTTTGTCTTGGTTTTCCAAATCAAGTTAAAGTGTTCCATGAGACTGGTTCTGATGTTCAAAGAGATTAGGATCCTGGCTACCTTTCTGATTTTTGTCTGCTAATACGAGAGGTCCACTTCTATGAAGGTCCCCAACGCCTTTCCGATGTTTCTGAGTGATGTCGGGTTCCAGAATTCACATGGTAGGCCTGGAAGACGAACCTAGACTGGTATTGTGTCCACTCTCTCAGTTTCTACATCAAATAAGGGTGACCACCACTTTAGCTTAAATGGGGTTTTCCCATATGTCCAGACTCTCCTAAGAATGAGGTATGCGTCCTCTCTGCTGCTAAAACGAAAGCCAAACCAGCCCTTTTCTAGCGGTGTAATTTCTGGGCCTTCACCTTGAAACTCTGTCCAATTTGCCCTAACCCATTCCTCAATTTTCCCCTGTGTGGGATTCCGTCCTCTAATTTTCCCAACTAGGGCCAAACTGTCCATCTCCTGGGCTTCTGCCATAGAGACACCAACTCCACAGATTAGGTTAAACGCTCCTCCGGAGGGATTTAAGCAGTGGTTTTTCCGTTTCCTAGAGCTAGGTAGGGTTTCCTCCGAACTTCCATCAGAGGGGGTGCCTTTGTATTCCACGGTGGGGTTCTTGATCGGGAGTCCAACCAGAGGTTCAGCGGCCTACTCTGTATCTCCTATGGGTGTTGTCTGTACCACTAAGGGTTCGCTTCCTCTGTTCGGGATGCCTTCCGGTAGCTGTGGTTCTGCTTGGGGGGGATCATTAATGAGGGTTCCTGCATCTATGCTTTGCATAGGTTGGCTTGAAGGGAAGAATGAGTACAGGTCTCCTCCCAAAATTGGGTTTAATGGTCGTGCTGCGAATAATCCTAGCAGCTCTTCCTTAGGCGGAGAATCCAGAACCCTAGTCTCAGCTGTCAGTTTTTCTAGTGTGTTCTGAACTGTGTCCAAGGACGGGATTCCGGTGATTTCCGGTGAGGAGAAAATGTTGAGCCCTTGCCACGGGTCATCAGAGTAGTCCACCATGTCTACCGGTAACCCTGACCTTGCTTCTGGCTCCATGTCAATCGCAACCGGTTCCTTCCCGTTTCGAGGGTCCTCTTGAAAGCCACCTACTGTTCCTCCCACGACAGCCTGCTCGAAAAACTATAAAAAACTAAAAAGACTTTGTCCTCTGTGGCGCCCCCATGGGCTCCCGCATGTTTTCGCCTCAGGGTCGCATCCGCCGCAGACCCACTCTTCAATCGATAATTAACCCAAACATTCACCGTCGAGATGTTATTAATGTAATTAGTCATCATAAAGTCATGAGGTAAATCCTCTATTGTACGTTGGGTCAATAATACCCTAATATAATATTGTTTTGTGATTTCCTAGCCGAAGACAGCCCAGACAATTTAGTGGGGCCGACTTGTTAGGTTAAAATTCAAGTGATAAAAATAATATAAATAGAGGAGATGTGTTCCTCATTTGAACACAGACTCGCTCACCTGTGTAGCACATAGGAGAGAGAGAGAGAGCAACAAGGAGGAGAATACTTGTTCCGGGGTTTTATCTTATACATATTATACAAAGGAAGTTTTGTTGGGTTTTCTTCCCCTTGAGGCTTTCCCAGTATAAACACTGTGTTTATCTTATAATTGTGTTGCTTTCACCGATTATGCATATGCTATTGTTGTGAATTTGGATTAAACACTAATGATATCTAGCTAAGCATGTGAAATATTAACAAAGTATCAGATCTAGCTTGAATAGAACAACTTTCACAAGGTGAAACTCTCTCTCCTCTCCCCCAGCAAGAAATTAGAGTTTTTGTAAAAGATGGAATTTTGAAGATCTGTTTGCATAGATAGTTGTGCCTCCCCAGAGCGCAACTATTGAGCCCTAAATCGAATATTTTGGGTGGTTGAATCTCTAGGAAAGCCAAACCCTAGTTTGGCCCTAAACAAGAAAACTACAGAAAACCATAACCAGAAATTCTGCAAAAATTCAAACCTCTCAATCAAGTTTTGAAGGGTGTGTTAACACCTGTATTTAACAAAGGGAGAAATAAGACCATGGTAGAGATAAGGTAATGTGTTTAAGTACTTTGGTTAAAGGATATAGTGCAAAGGTGGAATGATAGTCAAAATATCGATCAGGTTGCCAAAGAGCCCAGGCCGCGATGAAGGAAGGACGAAAATCAATGGTTGGTATTCCCCCCGCCCTTCGCAACATGCAAGGAAGATAAGACAGGTTCCGGCTTTTAACTAGCTGCACAGATCAAAGGTTATAAAGTCGTCCTGGGCAGATCCACGGTTCACATCAAATCTGCCTTGTGAAGGCACGAGTTGGTTAAGAAGATGGAGTCTGGCGGAATCGTGTATCCTTCTCTCAATCTGACGGACATAAATCAAAGCGGGATAGATCAACGGTTAATATGAGTTCTGGGGGGTGAAATTGCACGGGAGATAAGTCCCAGACTCCCAGCGGAATTGGGTGGACGCCGACAGATCTGACAGCTGATGAATGCCGGGCGATCACATCAATGGCTAAAAAAGATTCCGGAGCCTAAACTTGCACGTTGGATAAAGGGAAAGAGCCCAACGGAATTTGATAAGCGGCAAATGATCCAACGGCTCACCAATAAAGGTATTTTAGATTGAGGGCTGTGGATGATTCCGGAGATTAAAGCTACACGAGTGTTAAAGCCAGAGAGCCCAGCGGAATTCATTAAGTGGCGCTTGATTCGACGATTGGAATTTAAAGATTGAATAATCTAAGGATGAGATTGATTCCGGTGTTGAAACTTGCACGGAGGATAAGGCCCGGGCCCCCAGCGGAATTCTGTACGTGTCACCCGATCCAACGGCTCATGATAAAAGGCGATTGCATCGACGGTGGGAGAGCATTCCGGGATAGAGACTGGCACGGTGTTTATCGCCAAGGCGTCGGGCGGAACTGGATACGTAGCACACGATCCAAAGGCCAGAAATTAAAGAGAAGCCAAATCTACGGTCGTGGATGAGGCCGGAAAATAGAAGCGCACGGCAGTTAGAGATAAGTGGTAGTTGCGGAATTAAATGTTGTCCACGTGGTAAATTGGGTGGTCCTATAAAGGCAGGGTTGACCTCCCCAATGATTATTTTATTTGCTCGGGACCCGGCAAAAAGGACCTGGCGATTTGGGAGCTTCCAGTTGTTAGTACCAGGCACGTTCCGAACACACACCTCCACAGTAAACCAGGTAGGACTTTAATCCTGTAACTCCTTCGTCCAATTACCGTTATAAACTAAGAAATGGACCAAGAGAGCGAGGTTAGTGTGTCTGGTCGGGTCGCGGATGACAGAGAGGAATTTTTAGTAGATAGACACAGAGGCGTCTGCGACCCCTTCATCCCCAGATGGAGCCAGCTGTTAACACCTGTATTTAACAAAGGGAGAAATAAGACCATGGTAGAGATAAGGTAATGTGTTTAAATACTTTGGTTAAAGGATATAGTGCAAAGGTGGAATGATAGTCAAAATATCGATCAGGTTGCCAAAGAGCCCAGGCCACGATGAAGGAAGGACGAAAATCAATGGTTGGTATTCCCCCTGCCCTTCGCAACATGCAAGGAAGATAAGACAGGTTTCGGCTTTTAACTAGCTGCACAGATCAAAGGTTATAAAGTCGTCCTGGGCAGATCCACGGTTCACATCAAATCCGCCTTGTGAAGGCACGAGTTGGTTAAGAAGATGGAGTCTGGCAGAATCGTGTATCCTTCTCTCAATCTGACGGACATAAATCAAAGCGGGATAGATCAACGGTTAATATGAGTTCCGGGGGGTGAAATTGCATGGGAGATAAGTCCCAGACTCCCAGCGGAATTGGGTGGACGCTGACAGATCTGACGGCTGATGAATGCCGGGCGATCACATCAACGGCTAAAAAAGATTCCGGAGCCTAAACTTGCACGTTGGATAAAGGGAAGGAGCCTAGCGGAATTTGATAAGCGGCAAATGATCCAACGGCTCGCCAATAAAGGTATTTTAGATCGAGGGCTGTGGATGATTCCGGAGATTAAAGCTGCACGAGTGTTAAAGCCAGAGAGGCCAGCGGAATTCATTACATGGCGCTTGATCCGACGATTGGAATTTAAAGATTGAATAATCTAAGGATGAGATTGATTCCGGTGTTGAAACTTGCACGGAGGATAAGGCCCGGGCCCCCAGCGGAATTCTGTACGTGTCACCCAATCCAACGGCTCATGATAAAAGGTGATTGCATCGACGGCGGGAGAGCATTCCGGGATAGAGACTGGCACGGTGTTTATCGCCAAGGCACCGGGCGGAACTGGATACGTAGCACACGATCCAAAGGCCAGAAATTAAAGAGAAGCCAAATCTACGGTCGTGGATGAGGCCGAAAAATAGAAGCGCACGGCAGTTAGAGATAAGTGGTAGTTACGGAATTAAATGTTGTCCACGTGGTAAATTGGGTGGTCCTATAAAGGCAGGGTTGACCTCCCCAATGATTATTTTATTTGCTCGGGACCCGGCAAAAAGGACCTGGCGATTTGGGAGCTTCCAGTTGTCAGTCCCAGGCACGTTTCGAACACACGCCTCCACAGTAAACCAGGTAGGACTTTAATCCTATAACTCCTTCATCCAATTACCGTTATAAACTAAGAAATGGACCAAGAGAGCGAGGTTAGTGTGTCTGGTCGGGTCGCGGATGACAGAGAGGAATTTTTAGTAGATAGACACAGAGGCGTCTGCGACCCCTTCCTGTCCACAGGGAGTGTGTCCGGCAGCAAAGAGAAATTGTGGTCTTATCTTTCACAGGGGAATGACGTTCTGAATGTATGCAAGTCTTTTTTGTACCATTTCGCCCTTGAGCAAACCCTACACTTCCCTGAATTTGTCGAATGGTGCGCGGTGAACTATTCTCCCTCGCAGAGGATCATTGTGAGTCGGTCCACGTCGAAAATACTATGTAAAATTGATGCTTCGGTCGTCAGGGAAAACCTTAGTCTGCCCGAAAGCTACCCTGTAAATCATGAGTCTGTAAATGAATCTGTCCTTGCCGAGTTTTTCAAAAATTGCAGAAGTGAAAGTCGCTCTCAATTCCTGTCAAGTATCCTGGAGGAAGGTTAGTCCCTTGAAGGCCTTTCCTCGCCTTACCCCTTGCATATTTTTAGAGTTGAAGTGCAATTAGTGATGTCTCTGGTCTGTCAGGTGTTAGGTCTAGATGACGATTGTCATATAGGTAATGTTATCCTTGGTTTCCTGTTAAAAATAAATTCTTTAAATCCCGAGTCCCAGTCAGTCCCCGTGCTTAATTTAGATGAGTACCTTGCCGAGGCGATCCACCTCCATTTGACTGAATTTCCCAAGGTCCAGTTTTTTAGATTTCAAACACACTTGCTCAACATGTTAATATGTTCTAATGTTACTAAATTAAAGTTCTTAAGTGCTCTATCTTCTTCTGATTTTCCCAAGCAAATCCACATGGTCGAATTTGCCAATTCGATCATGTCTGAAATATACAGGATGTTATTTGATGAAGACCTGCCCCGTGTCCTGGACGAAATGAAATGTCTAATGCAGTCGTCGCCAGAAGAGCGGGTGGGGGATTGGTTCCTGTACAGAGGTTACACATTGTTAAGAGTATATGGCTTTACTGGTCAGCCTTATATGCTACCATCCTTCTTAACCCCAAGGATTTTCGCGCTGGATTTCATGAGGCAGAGACTGTTGCCTGAGGAGGAGCACTTTGGTGCTTTCAGAAAAATCTTTGAATATTAAATTTCCATTTAAAGTAGGCCCTTTCATTTTTAAAGGTAAAGGTGCCCTGGCATTTATAGAAAGGTTGATGGAGAATATGGATTTCATAAAAGATGTAAATATGAACTACGACCCCCACCAGGTGATCTCATTGAGAAAACAGGCAAACAGGAATAAACCATTTGAGCATCAGGCTATTGAGTGGCTGGCTGAAATGGCCAATTTGCTGCAGTATACTGACAGGTCAAATTCCGATGAAGGGACACATGCTGCACCTGTCACAGCGACCCAAATAACAGAAGGTGTTGGTATGGTAGTCAAGAGGAGTTTGTCTGAAGCTGAGAACATGGAGGTAGATGAAGAAGGGCCCCGTAAAAGGGCCAAGCTGCTTCAAATTGGCGAAATTGTAGATAAGGAGGTTCCTGATGGTTCCAAAAGAGATGCCCTAATTCCCCTGAAAGCGGTGTAGATAAGTCAAGTCTCTTTTAAAGATGCAGAGGATGATGTAGGCAGTCCGGAATTATGCCACGTGTTTAAGTCCAAGGAAGACCTAAAAGCCAGTTACATGGAGAAGAGGAAGCAGTCTATGGAGGAAACGAGAAATCTGCTCTCGAAGGTCAGAAGTCTGTACAGTTCGAAAACCTCTCTGGTCTCTGCTAGAGATGCTGAGAGGAATACTTTTAGAATGGCTATGGTAAGTGACAGGAAAATGTCTGAAATAGAGATCCGGTTAGACAAAATCAGCACTCCGGACAAAATTCAACTCCAGAAACAGACAAGCGATATCATCTACTCAGGTTTACTTCAAGCCATGATGACGATCAATAAATTGCAAGTCTTGACCGACAAATTGGAAGTCCAGTTGAAACATGAGAAAGTAGAAAATAAAGCAAATGATGTTCAGATTAAGAAGCTGCAGACAGACATTGCTAGTTCAGACAGTACACATGCAGTCAAAAGGTTGTTAGAGGAAAAGGATAATGCACTCCAGGTCCTGAGAAAGAAACTGAAGATCCCAGGCACTGAACATGTTCAGTCAGCTGAGTTGCTATCCCTCCAAGAAGAAAAGGAGAAAGTCCATCAGGAGATGATGGAATACAAAGGAAGAGTCGGAGAGCTACAGGAGGAAAAAGAGAAGTGGGAAGCCGAAAGGGAGGAACTGTTATCCCAAATCTCCTTGCTGGAAAAAGATTAGAAGGAAGAGAAGGAGATTATGGAAGAATTGATGAGCCAGACTCCCACCGGCGAAGACTTGTCTATTGTAAATATCCAGAAGCCTTTAGATGATTTCTCTACTGATGATTTGTTAGTACCAATGTCCCAGGTAAGTTTGAAGGAAGAAGCGATCAAAGATTTGAAAGCAGAAAATGAGAAGATGAAGGCTGAATTGGCTAGAGTTAGTGAAAGCAAAAAACAGATCTTGCAGGACAGGAATCAATTACAGAGAAAGCTCGATGAGCTAAAAGAAAAATGCATTGGGAAAGGCCCTCTCCAGGGGGCGAAACATATCATTTGGGATACCCTGACTATAGAAATTACCAAGTTCCGGCACTACCTGAACTTTATTGATGATTTGACTATATTGACAGATTCAGCTCAACAAAAACTGAAACTGGTAAATGAACACATGGCAAAAAGACCCCTCACTACAGCTCAGAACACATTAAATTTTCTGAATTCACTGACATACCAGAAGTTGCACGACATGGGCATAAAGGACAGAATCTCAATAGTGCTGTGGGCGAAGAAGATCATCCACAAACACCATTTAATGAAAACTGTCCAAGACAAGTCAGAGGAAGTGCTCGTGCAGATCAATAAGTTCAAACAAGAGTTTAAAGAGTTGTTCGAAGATGGATTGCCGTCCTTCTGGGACGAAAAAGGTCGGATACTCCCGCCGGAACATTATAATCACCTGCTTGTCCAGGCTCGCATGGACCACTCAAAATTTAATAACTTGGAGAAGAGCCTGACAGGACAAACCATTGTGGACATGTTGACGGAAGACTTCGAAATCCTGCAGAAGTTCGCAATCATCAGAGCCAGATCGCCCAAGAAATCTTATGAAGCATTTATGGAGCTCGAGGTAGCAATTCAGGAGATGATGGAGTGTGACACCCCAAGTTCAGAGCAGTGGAAGGCGGTAGAGCGGTTTGGGAAAACAAAGTATATTCTTCCCCCCTAGGAACAGGTGTCAGGTACCGAGGAGCTGATGGGGCAAAGACGTGGAGCTGTAGGGGCAAATAAGTGGAGCTGTCGGAGCAAAGACGTGGAGCTGTCAGGCGAAAGTTTGTTATCCAGTTGATTTGTACTTTGTGATCTGTTAGGGATGGAGTTGTAACAACTTCCTAGTGGTGTAGGAATTCAGTTACAAACTCTAATTTACGCCGATCATTCTGTTATTGATCTACTGGGGACAGACTTATTGTTTTATCTATAAATTTGTATCTTTTTATGAGATGGGGGTTGGAACCCATCGGTTGAAAAGTATTTGCTGGAGAACATATCTGTTTTTGGAATCAAAAAATGAATGCATGAGAATTTGTCAGAGATTCATGTGTTGTTTATATTACAGTCTGTGCATTTCCTTTATGTGATTTGTATTTCCCTTTGTGTAACGCTCCATTTTGTGTCTTCCTCGTATCTGAAAAATAGTGTTAGATGATTGGAATTCATGTATTCATGCTCTGGTCATCTTTTCAGATATTATATGATTTTTTCTGCTAAAGTTGATATAGAACTCATCCATGTTGATGCTCTGTATTAATGGGTTGTTCCTTCATTTCTTCTGTTCCACCTGAATCAATTTGAACGACTGTGATGATATGATTACCTTGCCTTTGATGAATATCATGTGTACGTCTTTGTGATATCTTTAGATTGTATATGACTCCATGCCCAATGGTTATATGAATGTTTCAGCCAAATACATAAATCTTTGAATGTTATTTCATACCTGTTCTAGTTAAATCTGGTCATGTTAAATCTTTATTGAGAGATCCCTCTCTGGAAGAAAATACCAGTTTCTTCCTAAAGTGGTTTTGCTGTTACCTCGGGGTATACCTTTTACAACCTGGGTACATCCTGAGTGCTAACAGGGTGAATATTTGGGATCTCCATAAACCAAGTGGACCAACCAAATCGCCTCAATCAAGCGCATCTCTTGGTAAGGTCAGCTTTTCATTTGGAGAAATTTCAATTTTTAGTCAACTCCTAGATAGGATGGCCCCAAGCACTAAGCTTGAGGATAAGCTGGAAGGCATTGAAAACTTCTGAGCATGGAAGTATAGAATTGGTCTCATTCTTAAAGAGAATGATCTTGATGAGTGCATCAAATATTAAGTCCCATAACCAGAAGCAGATGAAGCTAAGGAGAAGTATTAGAAGGACCTAATCAAGGCAATGAGGATCATTTGATTCTATCAAAGATCACTTGATCCCTCAAGTGTCATATAAAGAGACACCAAATAAAATGTATGATGTCCTTTCTAGAATGTATGAGGGAAGGAACATCAACATAAATATGAATTTGAGATTTCAACTAAAGAGCACTAAGATGAGTAAAGGAGAATCAATTCAATATTGCTTCACAAGGGTCTCCCAGTTCAAGGAACAACTGGATGTTATTGGAGACTTCCTTGATGAAGATGAACTAGTCATGACTGCTTTCAATGGTCTCACTTGAACTTGGGATTCATTCATACAGAATTTGTGTGCCAGAAAATAAAGTATGAAGTTTGACATTGTATGAGAAGATTGCATCCAAGAGGAAGATAGAGTGGCTAACAGAGAAGCTTTACTTAAAGGAGGTGATCAAGCTCTAGCCACCCATACCATAAGAAGAAAACAATCAAATTTCAAGAAGGATAGTCACAAGGAATATAAACCTCCAAACAAGTTTCAGAAGAAAAGAGTTTACATTCAGAAGAAAGACTACTCCAAATATCAATGTTACAATTGTCATAAGATAGGACACCTTGCCAGAGAGTGTCCATTGAAGAAGAACACCAATAAAAGACATCTTGCTCATCTAGTTGAAGATGAGGATGATGAAGAAGAAGAAGAAAGACCTTGAAAGAGACAAGCAAAACAAGAATATGTATTATGCTATGCACTCTTTGGGTCTATAACACCTGGAAAAGATACATGGCTTATGGATAGTGGCGCCTAAAAGCACATGACAGGGAAGAAGCAAACTCTGCCAAGACTTGAAGAAAATAACTCTCCTCAGAAAGTATCATTAGGAGATGACTATCAATATCCCATCAAAGGAATTGGTGAATCAGGCTACAAGCTTGACTCTGGAACCTCCATGAAGAGGAAAGGAAGTACTATATGAACTAGGTTTGAAAAAAAACCTACTTTCCATCTCAACACTAGATAAGAAAGGATATAGAGTTTCTTTTATAGATGTACAAGTACTCATGTGGACCAAAGGAAAGACAATTGACGATGTTGTGGTCATTGGTCAAGAAGGAGGAGGACTATACAAAGTCAAGGGACATACAGAAACAACCCTTGTCCATGAGACCACTGCCTCAGGTTAACTATGGCATGGAAGGCTTGTTCACATCAACTACAAATAATTACCTTATGTGAGCAAAGTGGTAAAAGGTTTACCATATCTGAATATTGATCATGAAGGAACTTGCAAAGGATGTGCAAGAGGAAAGAACATCAAGAATCCATTTCCAAAAAGTCAAACAAAGACGAAATGTATATTGGAAGTAATTCATTCTTATGTATGTGGTCCTATGCCCTCCACATATTTAAGTGGATATGAATATTATGTCACATTTATTGATGGCTATTCAAGAAAGACATGGATATACTTCTTGAATACCAAGAGTGAAGTGTTCGAAAAATTTAAGGAATTCAAAACCTTGATAGAGAACCATTTAGAAAGAAGAATCAAGACACTGAGATCAGATGATGGTGGAGAATATACTTCAAAAGAATTTGAAGCATTCTGCAAAGAAGATGGAATCAATAGGGAACTAACCACTCCCTACAATCCCCAACATAATGGTGTTGCGGAAAGAAAGAATAGAACCATTATTGCAGCAGTGAAAACAATGATTCATGACCAATACCTTCCCATGCACCTATGGGCTGAAGCAACAAGAACATATGTGTATGTGAAAAATAGATTATCTCGTAGTGCTCTTGGATTCGAGACTCTTGAAGAAATGTATACATGAAAGAAACTTGAAGTGAGCCATCTCAAGATATTTGGTTGTCCAGTATATGTGCATATTTCGAAAGAGAAGAGAACCAAGTTGTATCCTTCTGGAAAGAAGGAAATATTTGTTGGATACTGTGAAGTCTCCAAAGCCTTTAGGATATACATTTTAGGATTCCATCATATCGATATTAGTAGGGATGTGACATTTGATGAATAAATTGCTCTTAAGAAATCCAGAAGTTGTCAACTTGAAGAAGTACATGAAGAGGATGTACCTCCCATAAAGGTAGAAGTTTAACCCTCTACTAAAATAATAGATCAGAGTTTGTTAGTAGCAAGAAGCATTTAGATAATTCTCCTACTTCATCAGATGATGAAATATAAGGAGTCTCTCATATTCTTTCTTGTAGATTCTACACTCTAGCGCATGATCATGGAGTCTACAATTTCTTCACCAAAGTCTTTCACCATAAGCAATTCATTCAGCTCGTTAAAGTGAAGATAAACACATATTGAAGACATGTTTCAAATTTTGTGCCTTGTCCTTTCTTGAGCGAGGATTTTCCCCATGTGTTTTTTCCTCTTTCCTCAACTTTTTTGGACATGAATAAATTGTAAAGGGTGACCATAGCCTTGTTGTTAGGCCCTATATAAACCTATATGCATCCATATGCATCTTATTATTTTCAACATATCATCATAAAGTTAGACTTAAAGGGGGGTGTTGGGATATTATAAACCCACTTCATACTTAGGATACACATATTTAATCTTTATTGATTAAATTCCTACCTACTAGCCTAGATAGTTGGCATGCACTTGCACCACTTGGTCAACACTTTACATATATACCCTAGGAGTGCCTTTATCCTAATTCTAGTTAGATCCTGCCAACTTTATTGATTGCTAGAATTAGTAACTACGCCTTCCTGCAGATTATGTCTTTATAATGCTTTTATCTTGCTTTTCAATGGATAAGGTAAAGCTAGCCAACTAGGAAAATACTATCTTTTATTGCTAATCCATCCTCCATGATTTTCTCTCAAGATTCTAGGATTATAATGTTTTTCCATCATTCATGACAACACATTCATGGTTTAGCTAATTCACGAGGTTCTTGACTGATTAGGAAAGTGCTTTAGCCACCTATGGGGGTTTATCATATTTAGTAAGTCCGCTTTCTGAGCTAGATGAGTTGTCTCCTATGCAAATTGAATTTACCTATGCGGGATGTACTATTTATGTACACTATTATTCATCATTAATCAATGGAATGATACACTCCAATATTCATCTCTTCTTCATGTGATTCAGTCTCTCTATCTTCTCTTTATTTTCCTTGTGCATGTTTGTCAGAATTATCCTGTAGAAATATCTACTTCTTGTGCTTCTTCTTTGCATCAAGGATCTATTTCTACATGGTATCAGAGCTGCAATTTCTACAACCTGGGATGAGGGGCCCTTCTCAACCTAGGCAACGTGCCTGGAATCCTAACTTAATTCAAGAATATACCCATAGCCAACAATCAATCAATCGATTCCCCATTTAAACGAATAATATCATCTTACAAGATGGATTTTAGCTTAAAAATAACAAGCAACTTATAGAACAATCTCCTAGTTTCTTTCTACATTGTCCTCTTCTATTATTTATACAAGGAAGTAGGAGAATAATTAGCATTTCCTCTTATCTTCAAAACAAACTAAGTTTTTTTTGGAGGTATCGATCCAAGAAATCAGTTCAATAACCTCTTTTGCATTTATTACATAGCTAACAATAAATTCATGTCCCTTCATTGGCAATCCACATGGCATCTTTCATATTATATTTGATTGATGGCTGAAGCTAACTAGGCGTCCTTATGTTATTAGGTGTTTTTCATAAACCGACCATACAGAGAATCTAGGCGAGACTTGGAAAATTTGTTGTGGAATATACAACCATAGCTCTCAAACGAATTTGAACTTAAAAAAAATTCTCCACTGCCAACTAAATGAGACCAATTTGCAAGTGGGTTTTTGGTAGATTTTCCAAATTCCTCAGTATTTGCTCGAAAACCAAGCCCACAGTTCACTGCCCCAAAAAATGACGTGAATTGACAGTTTGCAAAAATAGTTTGTATAATCCATATTTCATGTGAATCAATTCTCATCTAGAATAAATAATATCGTACCTATCCTCATGACATGAAGTGTATGAGGATAGGGATATCAACTTGACCAAACTGATCAGGATAAGGAAAACGACATGTTGACAAACCAACATTCATGCTTACTTGCAAATATCTAAATGTGAACCACGAGCTTCATCTCACATTGATAATGTCTTCTTTGAAATACATATGCTCACTTTTCAAATAAAGATGCAGAGATGAGTTGATTGTGGATTGCAATGCTAGAATGAGTACAGGAAATGGTGTAGAAAGAAGTGCTTGGTACCAAAGTTGTTGGAACTGGAATCAAGACAGGAACATATTGCTTGGCAAAAAGAACACATTGTTAAACCTTCATCGATTAAACTATGATAAAAACATCTTTAGCCATTAAAAAGAAAAGAAATCAGTAATAGTCAACCATAAGGTAGAAGAGATGTATTTAGCATTAATGAGTGGTATAATGGTTGCAATTTATGTAGTAAGTGTGTGAATATGACTTATGAATGGAGCTAGAAAACATGGAAAAAGTGGAGCTCAACAATAAGGTATGGTAAAATTATTTGCATCATTTTGCATCATTCTATTCATATCTTCATCTAGCCAAAATTATTTGCAATTTATAAATGGATTTCATCTTATTCTCCAGTACATGGATCAAGTGGGACTCACATTATCACGTTCATTCATAAAGGAGATTTTTTAATTGTGAAAAATAAGGTCAATACATTGTAGGTATTGGGGGTGGGGAGTAGGGTATTAGGGGTTTATAAGTATTGGAGGGGTAATAAAAGGTGTTTCTAGTAAAATAGGGAATAATATCGTAAAAATATGGTGTTTTTAATTGGAAATGTGTATTGGGAGGGGGGGTCAAAATAAATTTTGTAGGTAATTATCAATATCTAGTGAAATTAGGGGTATTCTTTAATATACCATGAACGAAGGCTTTATGACATGGTTTCATAGAGTGAAGACCCTCTGGCGAAAATTGATGCTTTCTTCTTTCAGCAAGGTTTATTAAAAGCAAAAGTGATCCTAATCTATATATCAATATGGATGGAAATGGACATATTGCTTTATTTTCTTTATACATTGATGATCTAATCATAACGGGAAGTGCTGGTGAATTGATTGAAGAGAACAAAAGACATTTGTCATGGGAATTTGAGATGAAGGACCTTGGTCAGTTGCATTAATATTTAGGACTTGAGGTATGGAGGAATGATGGTAAGATTCTGATAACACAATGTAGATATACAAAGGTGTGATATCCCAAATACTGATATTCTACTGATACTGTGTATAATGCTGACTCATATACTCAATCTTGTGCAAAAATAAGAAATAATTGTGCATGCAAAACTGCCATTCAAAAGATGCCCTAAAATATAGCTGAATTAGGGCTAGGGTTTGCAGAAAGGAATTTAACACTTACCACTGATAATCAGGCCCGTGGTACTCGATAAATAATACAAATGCATCAAAAGCTGAACCGATGAAGAACTGGTGCTCCCTTCCTTCGGTGTTACCGCCTAGCAGCACGAACCCCTTTCTCAGCCAGATGTGACGTTTTTGGTGGAGGAGCTGTCCGATGAAGGTGATATTTTGCCAGGGTGAAGGTCTTCTCATGTCAGAGGGAATGGTTGGAGCATGCAGAGGTTCTAACCCCTCTAGGTAGGCTAGGGAATTGGTTCACTAGTTTAGCTGCTCACGCCCCCAGCTACACAAAACTGATGAGAAATGCTCCTGATGAGAAAACTGGAAGTTGATGATCGCTTGATACAGTAGGATGATCCTGCTGATGAAGATGCTACCAATATTCAGAAGAAAAAACTGAGATCTGGAGACCTAGATAATGCTTTGGGGTTTTCCAGCTAAATCTCTAGCTGCCCACGTGTCCCTGCAAACTATCTGCTGATGGATGCCAAATAGTTGCAAATGAATGAATAAAGATGACGAATGGATGACGGACCTTAATGGCCTACTTTGAAAGAGACTAGGCATATATCTAACTGTCGAACCCTCGTTAGCTGAAGACACCATCCTCAACTCCAACGGTTGTGGCTCCAAGCTGTGTTGTTGCTCAAAAGCTCCAAATCAATCAACAACAACAATATATAGTCTCTTTAGTCTAGTAACCCTCTTAAATAGAGTCACATGCGCTTTGGGGTTTGCATGTCACTTTTAGGGTTTCTGCTTCACTTTTGCATGCATGCAATTATAATTTGATGTTGACTTTTAAGCCTAAAGAAATAAGGCTTCTTTTATCCGACTAATGACTTTAACACTGAATGAATGTCCCGATCTACTCTAAGTATCAAATGCCCTCAATCAATTCCCTCTAGCGGGTGTTTTGGGTGCTTAGTTAGAGGGGGACATTACAGATAACCAAGAGGTTCAAAATGAATGAATGTAAGCTAGTGTCTACATCATCAAAACAAAATGTTAAGCTCGGAAGTGATGATGAAACAAAAGAGGTGAATGGTACTTTGTGTCGACAATTGGTGGGAAGTATAAATTATCTAACTACAACTAGGCTAGATATTGCATATTCAATTAACATACTTAATCAATTAATGGCTAATCCACATGACAATCACTGGAGAGCAACAAAGTCAGTCCTTCGATATTTGAAAGGGACTGTAAATTTTGGTATTAAATATACTAATGATTTGAATGTTGAGTTGACAAGTTATTTATATTTTAATTGGGCATGAGATCTAGATGACAAAAAATCCACCATCGGATATGCATTCAATATTGAATATGGTGTTGTGTCATGGAGCAACAAGAAGCAACAAACGATTTCCCTTTCATCTACTGAAGCCGAGCACAAAGCATTATGCAATGCCAACTGTGAAGCAATTTGGATAAGGTGGAATCTTAAAGATGTGGGAGAAGAGAAAAGTATCGACAATTATCAAATGTGATATCCAAAGTTCCATCAAATTGGAAAATAAACCAGTTTGTCATGCTAGGTCAAAGCATATTGAAACACACCATCATTTTATGAGAGAGAAGATACAATAAAAAGAGATTGATTTGTTATTTTGTAATACAAATGACAATGTGGCAGGTATCTTCAATAAGGGAAAGACTAAATTTGAAATATGTAGAGACAAACTAGGTGATGTTGAGAATTGATTTATTCATTAAAGGAGAGTGTTAGAAATAAGGGAAGAAATGAATATTGTTTGTCTTGCAACCATAATAATTTATTATTGGAATATGGTTTAGGTTGTCACAATTTGTATTTGTTATTTTTAGTGTTTTAGATCCACTATCTCTAGATATACTAAGTTGGTCTATTGCCTTATAAATGTATTTTATTTTCTATCAATAAAACATGAAGTGGTGTGTTTGAGAGAGTTTTGTCTCAACATTGCGTGAGCAATTATCTTTGTGTTTATTATTATTATTTTCTTACCTAAATTTTAAAAATTAAAATGAATATCACTACATTATTTTCTTCAAGGAGAAAAATTTCTTTTTATTTTGAAATGAAAAGGAAAATACATTCCAAAAGTGCATTTCAGTGCTATTTAAGACCTACACAATCGATTGTAACCCTCCATAGGCATGCTTATACATTGCTTATAAGTAGGTTAATTTTTTTTTTAAATTGTACTACCAATGCACCTTTATCATTTTCAAGTATAAATAAGGCGACTCCTCCTGATTTGTAATGAAGATAATGGGATCAATGAATACATTATTTCTTTTTCTTTTTGTGTACATGATCTCTCAAGTGATGCATACCTCATTTCTTTGTGAATTATAAGGTTTTTTAAGGATAAAGTTTATGCAAGAGGTTTCTTTACTATTGTTTCAAGGCTTGTCTGAGGTGGAAGGATTCTTGACGTGTATTTCTCCTCTTTTTATACTCAATTGTGGCAATATCTCTAATTCTCTTGTCTTGCGCTGCTGAAGGCATCCAAGGTAGTCATAGTAACCTAGGGTTTTATGAATACTAGTATAGTCATGTAAGTAAGACCTCCTTATTGAAGGGTCTCTCTTGTTTGGGACTTGGCATTTTTCTCTGCAATAATTCAAAGCTAACACAACCTAGGGTTTATTAGCTTTTTCTTAGTTCATTTAGATATTGAATTGCCAATTCTTAGAAGAAATGTTAACCTTGGTTTCTCGGTGCTTGAAAGGAATAAGACTTAGGTCTAATTCCCTCATCTTCACCAAAATTTTATTTTACAAAATTCCTTCTATATATTAAAAAAATACAAAAAACATAAAACCCTAAAAAGTAAATATTTTTTGAAAATCCCAAAATATTGTTGAAATTCTTTTACTTATTCAATTTTGAAATAGTTATGACTGTAATAAAATTTTGAAGTTATTATATTGCTAAAAAATCCTAAAAGTTGAAGGTGAAAAAACTCTAAAAATTGTTTTGTAACTCAAAAAGCCCTATTTTAAGGTAACATGAGCCCTAAGGAGGGGGTGACATCACTCTTTGAGGGCTGATACAACCTTGTTGTGGGTATATTGTGAGTGTTTTGCAAGTCCATTTTGACAGGGAAGATCAAAACCTAGTGGTTGAAAAAGGTCCCTACTTGGTTTCTATGTCTCAATGGTTAACCTCGGAGGGTTTTGGGGTGTCAATCCAAGCTTTTTAGCCATTACTACAGGGTATTATAGATATGAAGGTTAAATCAGTCTCAAACTGCAGTATTCATTAGTCAAAACAAGTGTGCCCTTGGGGAATTGTGTCTCCTTTGGTTGGTGATTGTTGTGAGGTACATTTTGTGGCCTTTCAATGGTTTGTTTTGGGTTTTCTTGTAAGTTTATGTTGCTGGTTCTTACTACAGAAAATAAATTCGTCTTATTATTCAACTAGTACCAAATTTCATTGCACTTAAGTAGAGAAACAAGAAGAAACCAACTGTTTCCTTGTCATCTACTGAAGCTGAGTACAAAACATTATACAACGCCACTTGTGAAGCAATTTGGCTAAGACAGATTCTTGAAGTTGGTGGAGAAAAGCAATTTGGCTAAGACAGATTCTTGAAGTTGTTGGAGAAAAGCAATTTGGCTAAGACATATTCTTGAAGTTGTTGGAGAAAAGCAAAAAGTAACAACAAGTATCAAATGTGATAACCAAAGTTTCATGAAATTGTCAAAGCATATTAAAACACATCATTTTTTGAGAGATAAGATACAACGAAAATATGTTCATTTGAAATATTGTAATACAAATCAGAATGTGGGAGATCTTCACTAAGGCTTTGGGAAAGACTAAATTTGAAATAGATAAAGACAAACTAGGTATTGTTGAGAATTCATTTATTAGTTAAGGAAAAGTGTTAGAAATAATGAAATATTGTTTGTCTTAGAACCTAGTTGTATCAGCTATTTTTAATGTTCTAATCCATTATTTCGAGATCTATTACCCTATAAATGTAATTAATTTCAATATAATTATTTTTCTACCCATAAAACAAGAAGTGGTGTGGTTGAGAGAATAAAGTCTCAAACATTTTTGTTTGGTTTAGTTGTTTTTATCTTTTTACCTATATTTAAAAATTAAAACAAATATCTATTATATTAGTGTTTTTAATATTGATTTTTTTCATATATAAATATTTAAATTCGTTTTTAAAATAAAAAATTGAAAAAGTTTTTCCCTTCTTACAGTTCTACTTGTGGTTGATATTAAAATTTTACCATCTTTAAAAATAAATAAGTAAATAATTAAATTAAATCTTTCAAATAAGTAAAATATTTATAATTAAATTAAATCTCTCAATGATTGAGTTGACNCAATCCTCCCTCATTGGACGGAGGAGGAGCAAAGTTAGCGTTGACTTTGCTCCTCCTCCGTCCGATGGAGGGAGTTTTGCTCCACAGCTAGCTCACTCCTTGAGTTGACCTGTAAATAAAATATAACACGTTTAACCCGCGCACATGGCCAGAGTCATACGGGACTTCGCAGGCTTAACTCATTCTGTACGGCACGAAATCCTTAGGACGGAAATAATTTTATAATATTTCATTTAAATAACAGCCACAGGTCTAATCGACAGAAAACCGGCCGATGCATTTCGAAATTGCCGCGATTGTATTTCCAATCCAATCCCAACTGGGAGTCCAGGGTCTTTGAATTGGAAAGAACCAGTTGGATCCAGATTTGAAATCTAGATCGTGGCAATTCACCATCTGGAAATTTGACAGATTGAACGATTTGTCGTGAGTTCCAGGTAAGTCAAAGGTTCATTTGATCTGCTTACCCCAACTGCTCTATTTTTGTCTTTGATTTCGTATTATCATATCATTTCAGCTAGCATGCAGAGCATATGATTTGAAAATCCCTGTATAGTAGAAGAATTCGTGCGATCATTATTATAGCAGTTAGCAGATTAGATGGATTACAGATGAGACTGAAATTTATTGCATGACAAGTAAATCTGGTATGCTTCGTGCTTTCGAGTTTGGACAAAGCTGTCTGGTTTTACTAGGTGTTTTAAGTTTGGGCCAAATGGACATCGTGAGTTGAAATCGTGTGGAATTATGACACAGACTTTTGGCTACTTTGAGCCTGTGACAACAGAGGTTTTCATTGACTCTCAGCCGAGGTTCGAGTCACGCAGTCAAATCATAAAAAAATCTGCAAAAGATCCTTCCTAGGTTTTCCATCTTGCTTAACCTTGCTTTGAGCAGAGCTGACTCAGATGTACACAAACATCCCAACTGCTTGTCAAATCTTATATTCAACGGGTTAGATCCGCAAGGTTTATGTTCGCACTATAACTTATCTCATTTTCATGTTTCAATGTTTGCCAAGATCAAGTACTTATCCTGAACTAAATTAAAGATTCCAATTTATTCTCCGGGATCTCTGTTAGAATATTCAGTCGGAAGAGCACCTTGTTTTCCGTTGCACTTTACATTGTACAATATGAGATGAATGAGAGGTTTGATTATCTCTTGCGGGGGTCGGGAGCATGCCTCACTGCATTCTTCTAATACCCCGGACCAGAGCTATCGGACTTTTTCCTGAGGGAGGTACTAGATATCAAGAGGCAGATTCTACAGGGTCTATCCAAGACAAACCCATTGGATTGATCACTTTCTTCTTTCTTTCGATCTCGGCGGCAGATGACCATAAGCGGCGTGCAAAGTCTCATGTGACATCAGCTTTCAGATCGGGGCGACCCCGCGATTCTTCTAGACCTACACCGGGTTCCCATTGGGGTATCAAGGAAGGCTTTGCCCACAGCACAGTTTGGCTGCTTGTCCCTGCGCTGCCTCGAGTAATTAGAGCTCCATCACCTGATTCTTCCAACAAGGAGATTGACGACAGATGGTTGACTTCTGCTCAGGATCACACATCGCAATGCTCTCAGTCTAATTTTTTCTCCCGGGGGCAATTATCACAATGTATTGGTCCGTTCTTGGTGATCGATGACTCTTTTCTTTCTTTCCCCATTCTGCTTTTAGCTCTGACATGCTGTGACGTCTGCATTTTATGTTCCATAGGAATCCTCATTACATTTTTATTATTAGGTATTGGCTAGCTCTGCTTCCTCCCCACACTGCTTTTAGCTCTCACGCGCTGGGGTCCTCATTCGCTCTTTAGATCTATTTTGCTTTTTGTAGGTTAGGGGAGATGAGTCTTTGGCGGTGCATTTTTTTACCAGTAGCGGTGCAGCTTAATTCTCCGAGTTTGTTTTTCCTCCAATTTTTTTTCACATATACGTTGGCGTGTTCTCTATCTACCATACTGGTTTTCAGGTGTGACAAATCCAAAATAATGCTATGTCAGCCACAAAGTTCCAAGTTATGTAGTCTTAGTGTGTTTTAGTGTATCTTTGATAATTTGGGACCAATACTTGAACATTGATGTGACTTAAAGTGGATGTGACTTAAAATGATATTTCAAATTTCAAATATTCATTTTATTTCAAAATGTAGAAGAAATGTTTTTGAGAAATAATTTTAAAAACATGAAAATATTAACAATTTTTTTTTTGGAAATATTGTACCATAGATTTGAATGATCCTAATGATGGGTGGAGGGTCCACTCGAAACGCGTCGGTCACTTCTAAATTTCTACACAGTGCAAATCCATAAGCTTGCACACAACGACAATTACTTTGTACATAAAGTACTTTTATGAATCACTTATGGTAATTAGTTTTTTCAAGCTTGAGGTCAACCAAGGTCCAACACCATGACTATCTCCACTAGAAGTGATCCCATCTTCACTATTGCTCAACTTGTTCCGTGACTGGCTCCTCTTCCCTAGTGATAAGAGTCATTTTTACACTCCTGCATTGTATTCGTATTGCTTGTGTACTTTGGAGTCTTTTTGACAGGTTTGGATAGCTCCAATGTTGTGGATGCATTTCATTAACGTGAAGCAGTGCTTTATACATTGAAGGGTGACTATTGGTTTTCATCTTCCAAGAGGTTACAGTAGGCAACTCTTCAATATATTTTCTCGTAATTGAAAATATCTAATAATAATGTACATATTGATGAAACCATCCTGTAGGATTAGGTATCCAACATTCCCATTTTTAATCAGAAGGGGTTTTTGTGAGTCCAAGCATCTTTTTGAACTTTTCAAGCTTTTCTCTTCCAAGTGCTTTTGTGAAGATGTCTACAATTTGCTCACTCGTGGTACAATGTCTCAAATGAATAGTCTTGGCCTCGACATGATATTGAATTAGATGGTAGTTTGTGTTGTTGTGCATAGTTCGATCATGGAATTTGGTATTCTTGGCCAACTTGATTGCAAAAGTATTGTCAACCACTAGAGGAGTAGAGAGCATTTGCTTCTCTTGCAAATATTCTAGTATCTTCTTGAGCCACACAATGTCCTTTGTTGTTTTTGTTGCAACCATGTATTCTGCCTTTGTTGTGGAATTTGATGGAACACACTGTTTGCGTGCTCTATAGGGGACAACAACTGGTCCAAGGGTCACGAGGTAGGCTGAAGTAGACACTCCATTCTATTTATCTCTATCAAGGTTTGAATCAGAACATCTAATCAGTTTAAAGTCATCCACTTTAGAATATTTGAGTCCAAAGTCTTGAGTCCCCTTTAAGTATCTTAAAGCTATTTTTGTAGCAGACCAATGTCCTTCACAAGGTTTTTGAATGAACCTAGAAAGTATCCCAACAACAAATGAAATGTTTGGTCTAGTGGTGGTAAGGTAGATAAGACTCCCCCACAAAGCTGCCAGTATTGGGTTGCATCCTCAAATTCATTTCCTTCTTTTGATGTGAACTTCAAATTCTGTTCCATTGGAGTAGAGAGAGGGTTACATTTGTCATGTCAAACCTATTTAACAACTCTCCAATGTACTTATGGGAGATGAATATGTACTTTGGGTTCTAAGTCACTTCAATATCCAAGTAACAGTGAAGATTGTTAGAGTTTGCACTTTAATTCAAATATGTTAGATCTATAATCTAATGCAATAGGATCACTGAAAGATAGACAAGCACACCATAAAAGAGACAAAGATTCTATCTTGGGAAAACCCTCTCTCGAGAAAAACCCAACAACTTCTTCTGTATAGATTCGTCACTTAGTACAATGTCAAACAAAGAAAACCCTAGAGATAAGATAACTTTTGCAATTTCTTCTTCTACCCCATTGAGCTTCTCTTTTTCTTCCTCGGAGCGAACTTGCTTGAGCTTGTTGTGTGTTCCAAATGAGAGATGGCGCCTCTCTATTTATACTCTTTAATGGGTGACCAATTTACCCAACAGGGCCAACTTTCTAACCTAACTAGGCCGACTTCCTCTTGGGAGACTCAAAAATACATTTTACAACAATTCTTTTGGGGACTATTGCCTCGACTTACAACAAAGGTTTACCTCGATATTATTACATGACCAAATACATCAATGACATCTCCGAACAGAGGAAAAACATCTCCGAAAGGAGATGCAATAATAATACAAGAATATCTTTCGAAGTTACATTTTCAACAACACTCCCTCTTAACAAGTAAGGTATTCTTCTGACACGGTCATCACCACGATTGTACACAATCTCAGGTCATCAACATCATCGTTGGACATCATCACTGTTGTGGCAACTTCTATCTCGATGACCATTGACTAGTGACATCTCTCGAATCTATTCGTCATAAGTTATATAGAGCCAACCCTTTTTCATGCTGGATGTAGGCCTAGATCCCATGATCCCATCTAGGACTTCATCATCTCTACGAGCAAGCCATCAAGTAGGCACAACCCAGGACCACATATTACATTGCCAAAGCAATCACCTACGTCTCATACTGTCATTTCGTCGTATCTAGATAATCTCATCATCTCAACCCGTATGCCTACATTACATCCCTTGGAAAAACTTTGTCTTCCACCCAGTGGAGATCATCCCAGGAGCATACGCGTCTTCCACCATGTGGAGAGCAGCCAGGTGCCTATATCACGTCCCTTGGACAACCCACGTCTTTCACTCGATGGAGATCAACCCAGGAACATCTACGTCTTCCACCTAGTGTAGAGTAGCCCAAATGTATTACGTCCCTTGGACCACCTGCGTCTTCTTGACATGTGGAGAGCATCCTAGGAGCATCTACGTCTTCCACCTAGTGGAGAGCAACCTAGACCTCTTGTGTCTTCCTGACATGTAGATAGCAGCCCAGGTGCACTTGCATCTTTCAGACATGTCACATCACTCCCTCTTTTGAGGAACATTGATTTGGATAACACCAAGCTTCTCCCTGAAGTATTCGAACTTCACTATTGCTAGCGGCTTGGTCAACACATTGGCTGTTTGCTTGTTTGTTGCCAAATACTGGAGCTTCACTACTCCTCTCTACACCATATCCCGGATATAGTGGTATCGGATCTCGATGTGCTTCGACTTGTCGTGCAATACTGGGTTCTTGGACAACTTCACACAAGTCTTTTCTAACTCGACATCGAACAATTCCACAAGTAGCTTCTGAAGCCACACTGCCTCACAACTTGTCGAACAAGATGCTATATACTCTGCCTTGACTGAATTCAGTGCTACGCTCGTCTGCTTCTTGCTGAACCAAGAAATCATGCCAGATCCTAAGTTGAAGCAAGACCTTGAAGTGCACTTCCTATCTGTGGCACTACCAGCCCAATCAGAGTAAACATATCCCTGCAGGCAGATCCTCTGATCTCTCACATATCTGAGGCCATACTCGATTGTACCCTTTAGGTACCTCAGCACGTGCTTTGCCGCAACCATGCGAACACGTCTCGGCTCCACCATGTACTCGCTCCAAGTATTCACCGCAAAGCATATATCCGGCCTTGTGTTTGTTAGGTGCATCAACGAACCAATCATTTGCCTGTAGACTATGGCATCAATTGTCTTTGAAGTAGGATCACACAACAACTTCAAGTTCGATGCCATTGGTGTAGGTTCACAATCTAACATCTTGATTCCTCGTTTAAGGAAAATCTCTTTTGGATTCTTCCATGCCTCTAATCCCAATAATCATGTCAAGATTCTCAAACCCTAAGATCTACTGTAGTCACCCTCTTTGAAGCGGAGCACCATCCTCCCTCTGTATCTTGTACTCTCTGCATCGAGATATTCTGCACTGGAGTGACTGGTAGTCTCCTTTGTTGTTGATCTTTTGTGTATCCATCTATGTCATCTCTCAAGGTCATTGGATACCAAGATCTTCCATCTCGAACTTTGTTGCAAGTTCCTCTTGCACCCATCTATGAGCTTCTCGTCCTCTGTAGGCTTCCATCTTCAACCTTGTAGCAAAGGTTGAAATCTCCATCACTCTAAGTGATCCTCAAGTTCCTCATGTAACTGTATGTGCTATCCTATGGGTGCCTTTTGAGCCTGTACAAAGCCTTCTACGCACATGTGATTCTTCGTAGAGAGTCTAGAGTGCTAGAGGTTGCTTGATATGCACTTCTACCTTATTGAAGTAGTGTGTCTGGCCAAACCTTTAACCTAGCCTCCCTCTTTCTAAGAGAAACCCCGAACCTTGCTTTGTATATCTTGATGTTGCCATTTGTTGCATGCTTGACCTTGTAGATCCACTTGGAAGACACTACAAACTTCCCTTCAGGTCTCAGAACCACATCTTAGACATCATTCTTCACGATCGACTGATACTCTTTGATCATAGCATCCTTCCACTCTTTCTTCTCGGTTGCTTCTTCATAGCTGGAAGGATCTGCATCAATGATGTCACACAATAGTGCCACATAACTAGAGTGTGTTCGAGGCCTCTTGCTTCCTCTGGAAGTCTTGTCTAGAGCACCATACTTCTATGCATCTTGGATGCTCTCTTGTGCCCAAGCTTGTCTTCTCTTGTGGGTGTTCGCCTCTCGTGGTGGATCTATAGGTCTCTTTGGCTTGGTCATCTCATGATCATCATGTTCTTATGAAGTCCCTTCTTCTATAATTGCGCCTTTGACTCTGGGAGCTTCAGGTTCTTCTTCATGTGCTTCATCTGAGTAAATCTGTTTTAAGTGTTATGGGTGAACCGTCATCACTTGTTCTTCATCATTCTTCTCTTGTAGGTGATTGCACACGATCTTTCCTACAAGTCAAATTTAGTTGCATGATTTGAAACATTTCATAGTTTACAAAACATATTAATAATGACAAATTTTTATGCATAAAGGCATATGCCACACAGTCATGCAACTATCTTAGCCCATGTATCAACACAACATTCATCCATATCCTGTACACATACGGTAACTTTCTAGATGCCTTCCATCTCTACCAGAACATTATTAAGATTCTGCACATGTCAGCAAAGAGGTTTCATTCTAGAAAGTTAAGTAGCAATGGAATGTTGTATAGTACCATAGGGCACTTACCCATCATATGCATATTAGTAGTATATTGTTCATGAATGCAAACACTCAACATGCATAATACATTTCCTAAATCTAGGAACATAAATATATACATAATTGAACAATATCATTTAAGCAACTAGGTATATAGTAGGAAATAACAATTTAAACACTTATATTTGTTTGTTTGGTAGACTCCCTCTTGATCTCTGTCTCCTTGCAGGAATTACTGGAGTCTTTGACAATGTGCTATTCTTCATTATCTGATTCTAAGGACCCGTGTCTATCTTGCTCATGATCGAAAATGCTGAGCAAGTCTTCTACTGTGTACAGGTGCTGAATCTATGTGTCCCTTCTTCTTCATTCATGACCACATCCCATCTTATCCAATGTTGAAATGAATTAGAGGTTCTTCCTCTTTATGGTTTGAATCCTTATGGATCAAAGTACATATTCCTCATAACTTGAGGAATCTTCCCTTGTTCTCTTCTCAGTTGGTTCATCATCTTCAGTTGTATGAGCATGATGCCTTTTCTTCTTGTTTGTCCTCGCGGATTCTTTTTTTCTAGGGCAATCTTTTGCAAAGCGGCCTTTCTCATCACAAGTGAAACATCTAAGATTGGAATAGTCTCTTCGAGATATATGATTCTTTTGGACTCTTTTAGGCCTTATGTGAGGGTGATCCTCCCTCTTGCTTCTATCCTTCTTTGTATGAACTATCAGGGCTTGATCATCTTTTGTTCCCATCTTCTCTTCTCTTGACACCAATCGAGCTTCTTCTTGGGTGCATTTTTCTCATAATCTGCTGAACTTGATTAGCTTCTTTCTGGCGCATATCCCTTGGATGAATGAGTCCCATGATCTTGGGAGACCATTCAAAGCAGTCATCACGATCTCTCCTTCTTGACATTTTCTTCAATGGCCACAAGTTGTTCCTTGATTTGAGAGACCCTAGTCAAATAAGACTAGATGGTTTTAGAGTGTTGGATTTTCACATTCTTGAGTTGATTCCTTAAGGTCATCTTTCAGTTGATGTTCTTCCCTTCATATTTTGGTCAATACATCAAACATCTTCTTAGGAGTCTTCAAGGATATGAGGCGTGAGGGATGAGATGATCCTTTATGGAGTTTGCAATAACCCTCTTAGCTTTAATCATGTTCTTCTTGTGAGTTGCCTTAGCTTCTTCTCCCTCTGGTTCTGGAACCTCCGTAGTGACATGCTAGTCCAAGTCATTCTCTTCTAGGATAAGATAAATTATATACTTCCATGCTTGGAAGTTGTCATCTCCCTCAAGCTTGATGTGATTCATCATTTTGATATGAGAACCTCAAATGGAAATAGCAAGGAAATAGATCTTACCAGTTTGAGATGCCCAAACTGCATCTTTAACTGGTTGACCTAGGGTTTGATAAAGAAACCCTAATTTTTCAAACTTGGAATCTTGAAATTCTGTGTGGATAAAAAGATGTGCCTCCTCAAGGCGAGTTGTCCAGTGGTGTCCTTTTTCGAATTGGTGGATGGAAGCTCCAAAAATATGATGCCCTAGTTTCTCTTGACAACAATGATTAGGTGAAAAATGAAACTTCTTCAAACTGAAATTTGCTTCCACCAAAAAATGCGCCTCCTTGAGGCGAGTTGACTTAGCCCTCTTTTTTGGAAGATCTGTGAAAAAAAGTGTTAAAACTTGGAAGCCCTAGTTTTGGCCACTGCATAGTGCCTTCTTTCAGGGTGGCTTTGATACGATGTTAGAGTTTGCACTTTAATTCAAATATGTTAGATCTATAATCTAATGCAATAGGATCACTGAAAGATAGACAAGCACAACATAAAAGAGACAGATTTTATCTTGGAAAAATCCTCTCTTGGGAAAAACCCAACAACTTCTTCAATATAGATTCGTCACTTAGTACAATGTCAAACAAAGATAGAAAACCCAAGAAATAAGATAACTTCTGCAGCTTCTTCTTCTTCTACCCTAGCGAGCTTGTTTTTTTCTTCCTTGGAGCAAACTTGCTTGAGCTTGTTGTGTGTTCCAAACAGTGTTATCGGAATCGGACCGGAACTGGCAAAACCGGCCGGTCTGACCGGTTTACAGGGTTGGCCGGTCCGGTCAGCAAAAAAAATCATAAAACCGGATTTTTTTCCAAACCAGGTATGGAACCAGCTGGAACCGGTCAAAACCGGCCGAACAGGCCGGTCTGGTCTGGGGACTCACAAAACTCAATTTAAAAAAAAAAACCAGAAAATAAAACTTTGCTGATGTACTTTGGAGCCTCTTTGTTAATGTACTTTGGTTTAGAACCTTAGAGATGTATTGCACTAGGTGCTATTTTGGATATTTGCACCCATATTTGCTATATATATGAGAAACTTTGCATATTTCTGTATTAATGGTTTGGATTCATATGTATGCACATGAATATATATGCTTTTTACAAAATATGAATATTTTATGTATTTTTTAGTCAGCTGGTTTTTTACTCGGTTTTTTACCGGTTCCGGTTCGGTTCACGTTTTGGGCTTTGCCGGTTCAATGACCGGTCCGGTTCTGATAACATTGGTTCCAAATGACAGAGGGTGCCTCTCTATTTATACTCTTCAGTGGGTGACCAAATTACCTAACTGGGCCAACTTCCTCTTGGGAGACTCAAAAATACATGTACAACAATTCTTTTGGGGACCATTGCCCCGACTTACAATAGAGGTTTTACCTCGATATTATTACATGACCAAGTACACCAATGACATCTCCAAACGGAGGAAAAACATCTCTGAAAGGAGGTACAATAATAATACATGAATATCTTTCGAAGTTACATTTTCAACAATAAGGATGTCCCAAATCTGTCATCTTAAAGCCTTTTAGTTCTTTCTTTATGGATGCAATTTAGTTTTCATTGTTCCTTGTCATCAAGAGGTCATCTACATACACTCCAAGATATACTACAAATCTTCCAACTTTTTTGACAAACAATGTTGTATCATCAAGATTAAAGTGTTTGAAATTCAATCCTAGAAGATGCTCGGTTAGCTCGTACCATGCGCAAGGAGCTTGTTTTAGGGCATATAGAGGTTTGATGAGCTTGCATACCTTCTATTCTTGCCCCTTTACAACAAAACCTTTCGGATGAGTCATGAAGTCATTCTCTTTCAAGTCTCCATTCAAGAAAGCATTCTTCACATCCATTTGATGAACTTTCCACCCATTTTGTGTAGTCAAAACCAATTTAGTACGAATGGTAGCCCATTTTGTTGTTGGGGAAAAGGTCTCCTCATAGCCAATGCCTTATTTTTGTGCAAAACCTTTTGCGATAAGCCTCAAATTATGCTTGTCAAGTAAGTCATCTGATTTGTGCTTATTCATGTAGACCCACTTGCAACCAATTGGTTTGGTTCCAAATGGAGGGTCCACCAATTTCCATGTCCCATTCTTAATGAGAGCATCGTATTCATTTTGCATGGCTTCTTTCCACTCATCATGCGAAGCAAGTTCTTCAAAGTAAGTTGGTTCAACTTTTCAAGGTTATCAAATAAAATTCAATTCTCAGTCATATGAAACATCCATATCATCTATATCACTTGAATTTGAATCATCTACATCACTTCCATCTTCTTCGTCTTGTCGAACTTCCGGTTCCTATCTTTCCAACTTCATGAGTACGAACCTTTCAAAAGTTTTCATGATCCACTTTGGAACTTTCTATGAGGCTCCAAGTTGCTTAGTTGGTGATGCTTCGTTTTCTTCAAGATACAATCTTCCAATCCTCTCAATCACATCATCTAATTGAACCTCGTGTTCTAGTGAAGTGGCAGGAACTTCTTCATGAGGGGGAGACGGTGCTGCAAAGAAAGATTCCAAAGATTGATCCAAGATAGGGATCCCCCCTTCAAGATGTGGAATCTCATTGTAAAGTTCATGATATGTCTTTACATGGGTAAATTTATCGAGATGATTAGGTTGCCCCTCCACGAACTTGTCATGTTTATTCATTTCAAGAAAAATCTCATCTCTAGAAAGAATAAACTTTTTATTTACCTCATTGTAAAGACAATATGCCTTGGTGGTGTTTGAGTACCTTAAGAAGATGCAGTTTTGATTCCTTGCACCAAGCTTGTTTCTTTGTTTCTTTGGAATTAAGGGATAACAGGTGGAACCAAAGACCTTGAGATACTTCTTTAAAGGAATGTGACCATACTGCATTTCCTTTGGAGTCTTGTAGGCAAGAGCATGAGATGGACTTTTATTTTTTAGATGGACTGCACACATAACTGCATCACCCCAAAGCATTAATCTCACATTCTTGAAAAATAGCATGGAGCGTATCATATTCAAGAATCAAGAATGTCTTCATTTTTTTGCTCCACCATTATGTTGAGGATTATATAGAATAGTGGTTTGATGCATAATCCTATGTTGACAAAGATAGTTTTCAAATTCATTAAAGGTATATTCTTTTCCATTATCAATGTGAGATTATGCTTCATTTTCAATCTATATATGAACGTTTTTAAATGTTTCAAATGCCATAGATTTTTGCTTCAATAAATAAACCCAACACATCTTGGTGTAATCATCAATAGAAATCATGAGATATTTATTACCATTCGCAGAAGGAACATGCATGGAGCCACACAAGTCAAAGTGTATCAACTATAATTTTCTACATGCTTTGGAGTTTAAGTCATGGAAAGGCTGCTTACTATGTTTTCCAAGAAATCAGAATATAAATGTTACACTTCTTCAACTTCTTTGGAATGGTGGGAAAACCAGAAACACCATTTTTTCTTCAACAAACGAAGACTATCATAATTGATATGCCCATATCTGGCATGCCACAAAAGATTGGATGACAAAATACCTTCTTCATACTGAGAGAGGTATTCAACATTTTGAGCTCTTTCAGATGTCCCTTTCGGCTTCAATAGTCTCTCGTATTTCCATCTAGTCATGATGACTTGGTTGTCAAATGATCTCCTTATGTTAACTTTCCCATCAAATATGTGGATGGACTGGCCTTGTTGTCAAATGTGCACAAAAGACATCAAGTTTCTCAGCAAGTCTGGAAGATAGAGAACATTATGCAATAGAAAGTTGGGGAATCTAACAATTTGAGCCTAATGGTGCCAATTCCCATAGGTTTGAGGTTCGATTTATTTACAAAACATACTACACCATTTACATTGCCATTCAATTCTTCAAAGAAGTCTTTTCTAGATGTCATGTGGCAAGTTGCACCAGTGTCGAGCAAACAAATATCTCTCCAATATACAAATGGAGTATTGAACAAAATTTCTTTATGCCAACATTACAATGTACAACGATGAAATGAGTAGATTCAGGAGCTTTACCTCTGTCTTCTTTCTGCTCTTTCTTCTTTGTGATGTAACGTCCTCGACCCTCCGACCGATGCAGAGGACGCTACCAAACCATTATCTATCCGGGCAACTAGCCCCATGAACATACACACATAAAAACTGAAATGCTTTGAAGTAAAACATGCAGAGATGCATAATTATTCAGCATACAACGGAAGCAAAACATACATTCAGGCATTCAACACGTTCATCATAATTCATTAAACATCAAATATGATTGCAGAGATTGAACACAAGAATACTTATCTTATGAAGAACTTGTCCTGCAACCAGCTACGTCGTTGCAACGTTCCACCCAACCATAGGCCAGTGTGCTCCTTAATCTCTCAGCAACACTGCCACCCTCGAGCTGGGCATGATTCCCCAAGGAATAAGGAACTAAGCAAGCTCACACATAGCCAAAGGTACACAAATCAACCAAGCCAACACAGTTGGGTTTATCAGGTCATCAGGGAGCTGGGAAAAGCTGAATGCTAAGCTGGTGGGCTCATTGAAGAGCTAAGGACACCTACATTAGGACTAGCCTGACTTCTAGGACACCCACACACACCCAACACAAGGAATCAGTCCTTTCTCTGCTACACAGTCCCTCAGGCCCTGACTTCCCTTCCAGTGCTATTCAGGGGTTGTGGAGAAGAAAGCCATCCCTCTAGCTCTGTCTATGTGGCTCCCAAACACACCAGGTTTATCAAGCATACCAAGCCTTCATTTCCACTCCAACACAGTCCAAAGACCAACCACTGCATACACACAACAAAACGAGCGATTCATAGCTCTGGGGAAGAAAATCAAACACCGCAGAACAATCGAGCTGACAATTTGGGTAATACGCAGCCCTGACTGGGAAATTCGATTCCTAAGTCGTTCTTGACCCTATCGTAGCCAAAACGACTCAATAAGAACCCACAACAACCCAAAACGAAAATGAACCCACAGCAAACCAAAATCGTGGGAAAACCAACAACAATTTTGCAGCTGTGTGAGGAAGGAAAAACAATCCGCATGGAGGTGAATCCCAAGCGCGCCCGTGAGTATAAAATATCTAGGAACCCCAATCGTAAATGAGAACCCACAACAATTCAAAACGTGAATGGCACATACATAGGAAAATCGTGAATGCCAGAAAACGGCTCTCCCCGCTCTCTGCGTGAGGAAAACAATGAAGAAATGGGGTCGTGGTGCTTTCCTTGCCCATGTGAGGGTGAATGAGTTTGCTGGTGGAGTGTGCGTGTGGGAAAGGACTGACAGTCCTGCCACACACCACTGCCCAGCAATAACTGCCCAACTAACATCAGAGGCTTTAATGTGGTAGTTGACTGATTGAGACAAGGGAAAGTGAGTAAGTCAAAAGGGTGGGTGACAACTAAATGGGTTTAACAGCTGACACTTGGCTTTTCCCCATTGGCCCAAAGTTTAATAATTGCCCTCCCTATCCTTAGGAAAATCATGCCCTTTTCATTATGGTTGCATTGACATAGCTGGTTGGGGTTTATTTTAATTAAAATGCATAATTACATGATGCTAGAATTAATATGTGCCAGATAGCACGATATACCATCAGCAATGATTTTAATCACCGAAACATAAAACAGCCAAATCGATGGTGGGGCTTTTGCCTTTAGCTCTACACCACGATTAAATTCAATAGATACATCATATACATTTAATGCATACGGGGTCAAAACCGGTGTGTTACATGTGATCTTCTTCCATGGAATTATGCATGTCTTTGCCTCATGTCCTTTCTTGCCTCAACGGACACATTGAAGATGAGATCTTTGGCCATAGTTATGTTTACTCCCCTGCCTATGAAATTCTTTTCTCCACATCCTCTTTTGCGGCCATCTCCTCTAGAAGAATCGTGTGATTGATTCTTCCCTTTCTGAGCAAGACACAATCTCTCCAATGGGCTGAACTGGCTTCTTTCCAAAGGCTTTCTCTAGTTCTGCAATTTTCTTCACCAGAGTGTCAAATTTGAGGTCTTCAAGTTGGACACTAGTTTGAAGTGACTATAGATAGAGGGAATATGGGGGGTAAAGTACCTTGATGAGGGCAGTGAGGTAAAGATCTACCTTCATAGCAGTAGCATCAATATCATGCATATTGGCTTTTTGATCTCAAATGCCACAGCGATGGGATCATTATCCTTCAACTCCAGGTTGAAGAGCTTCAACAACAACTGAATTAGCTCCAATTCTGAGTGCGAGTCATACAAATCTTTTAACTTCTTCAAAGCATCATAAGAGTTCTTAGTAGATGAAATATGTTGACTCACCTCTTCACTTATTGTAGCAGCGATTAGTGCATATGCTTTCTTACCTCTATTCTCCCATATGGCAAACTCTTTGTCTATTTTAGGCACAACATCACCTTCTTCATCACATATGTCATCCCACAGTTCACTGCATGCGAGGGTATGCTTGTTTTTCCTCAACCATTCTTGGTAGTTGTCCTTGCTAGTGAGAACCACTCTGACTGTGGAAACCAGAGAGTGCATCTTCAACAGTAAATCACTTCAAACAACACACTTTTAAGTGGAAGATATGAAGATGGCAATACTATATTCTACAATACAGTCTATCCCATATAATCTCTGCAATACAATCTACTACAATAATCTCTGTGTACAAGTCTACATTCTCTGCAAATTAGTTTCAAGTCAGATCATTAACATTATATGGAATAGGTGTGACTGTTTCCAAAACAGCATTTACAACATCATATGGAATAGGTGTGTTTATCTCCAAAATAGAGATGTATTAAAAACACAGTAGTACAATCTCTGCAATTAAACACTACAATAACTATCAACAAGACAGAATATGCTTTAACCTTCAGACCTTCCAATGAACTTCTTTGTTGAACAAAGGCGAAGTCACGTACGGAGATGAACTATAGACAATGCTTAGAATTTTGAAATATTTTCACATCTGAACTCTTCCATCCAAATTATTGATGATAATTGCAGCTTGCTTCGTTGCATACCTCAAATTTTATGGGTTGACACCATGCAGAGATAAAATGATAATATAGAAAGATAAAATGCAGAGATAAAGTGAAGCACCAGGTAGGGTGTTGTCCACCGAATTTGAAACTGGGACTGGGTATTTCTGTAACAAAGGCTTTCTCTTTTCATACCAGAAGCTGTAGGCATTGCCATTGCCATTGCAATTGCTATTGTTGTTGTGTTGTCTGAGAAATTTGTAGGACACAATCTTGTCTATGCTCTTAATTCTCTACCTTAGCAAGAGTCAGACTGAAATTTTAGCAAGGAAATGGTTAAATTCCATTAGCTATGTGCTTGCATCAGTTTGGGCAGATATGTCTCAAGATAACCTAGATTCATAAACATAATCTAGAGATTGTTCAACAATGGAAATAACAAATGTTGCCCTGGAATACAATGGCCCCACGTTATAATTAATGGCCTGTTGGCAAAGACAACCCCAGAACCCTCAAAGACATGCGTTCTGAGACCCTGTGAGCTCTAGAAAACTTCAGGATTAGAGGCCAAAACCCCCGAGGCAACGGAACCACATTTATTAAGGTTTCAATGGAGGTGTTGCCCTCATAAATTATGGGCCCGACTATGGGAAGCTTGTGGGGGTTGTCGATGCCATGATTGTGGATGTTGTTGACCAGAAGCAGGCCTTGGTGGAGAGAGCAACCAGTTACAGAGAGAGTGAGCATAGTTGTAGAGAGAGTGAGCAGTGATACAACGAGGTTGCGGCAGAGAGAGGGAGCCTCACGTAGGTTACGGGTGCAAATGGAGAGGCAAATCCCGGATTAGGTTTTGCAGAGGAGGCACACAGAGGTACAATTGCAAAGATAATACTCAATGCAGTTCTGAAGGTTCAGGTCTGGGAGCTGGCAGCGAGCCAAAGAATATGCCAGGAAGCAGACTGAAGGAGGGCAGAAGATAATCATGGAGTTAAAAAATGCCAGGGCTGTGATACCACATGACAAGCCTGGGGCCCTGGATAACTTCAATGGTGTGGATGAATTTCATTAACATGAAGCAATGATTTATACATTGAAGGGTGACTCTTGGTATTCATCTTTCAAGAGGTTATGGTAGATAACTCTTCAGTTTATTCTCTAGTAACTGAAAATATCTCATAATAATGTACTTGAAAGTTTGAAACCATAATCCTGTAGGATTAGGTATCCAACACTTATTGACCTTGATCATTCATTGGACGTTACTAATGATTTGATCTGATCTGTTACTTGACTTCTAAGTGTTATGCACAGTTTTATATGGTGCCATTTGGGAAACTTATCTCATGTATTTTTTCCAATGTCTTCTGAGATTATTATTTAGGATTTCTGTTATTGACTTTTCAGGTGCTATGCACAGTTTTGTATGGTGCCTTTTGGGGCGTTAAGGAACTTAGTTCACCTACCTTTTTTTTAATGTCCGCTCAGATCAAGGACATCTCCTGGATTGAATTGAAGTGTCCAGTTTGTTATCTAGGATATCTTTTGTTAACTTTTCTGGTTTATGCACAGTTTTGTATGGTGCAATTTCAGGCTTTGGATCCCCTTCATATGGCTTTTATTGACAAAGTATGGGCGAATCTTGTGTTATTGTACCTGCAAGTCAAGTTGACTTTCGGGCTAGTGGAATTTTTGAGATTGTAAATTATTGTATTTATCTGTGCTCTAGGCATTGTCTTTGCATGTATTATATGATGCAAATTGTTTCTATTTTTGAGTATGGTCAGAGCTAAAAGTATAGAGTCTATACTGCAATGTAATTCAGGTTTCCAGCTGTTAATAAGATCCCATGTCCTGAATTCTCTGGTGTTCTTTATGTGTTTGGTTTTTGGTTGTTGTTTATGTTCTATTCTGATTATGTGCATTTATGGAGTGCTTGATTTTCAAACATGATTGGGAACGGATACTTAACCCATTTGACATAGTTGTGTTACTTTTCAGGTTAGCACAGTTATCATAGATCAGTTACTTGACACACAGTTGTAGTGCGTCTAAGACCTGGTGTACTAAGTTATTCAGTTGTCAATATCTGCTTCAAAGGGTTGTTTTATGTATCTTGTATTTTGAGAGCAATTTATTTCAGACTGAACAATACTACAGTTCTCTGTCTATGACTTTGCTTTTATTATAGTATTATGATTTTTTTTTTCGTGAGGTGTTTTAGGAGGGTTGCATCTTCTGGTCTCACAGTGCACACTTTTGAGTCAGTTCTTACCTTTCTAATGTCCATCTCAATCTTTCAGTTGATCCTGATATCCATTTTGGTCTTCTGACTGATTCCTTTATTGAAATGTGATGGACTATATTCCTATTTGTGGACTCTATGCCTATTTGCCTATCACACAAGTCTGATTTGTAATGAGCAGACATTATAATTTAATTGAATTGAATTGAATTTTGTCTTACAATTCACCTTAAAGCATCTTACAAGCTGCACCTTAAAAATACTGCATCTCATATGAATTTATACCTGCTATCTGTGTCAAATATTTTACCTATTTGGTTATTGTTGATTTTCATGTATCTCTGTAGGAACTTTAAGGTGCTCTGGCCAAAGGAAAACAGCATTATCAAACAAATCAACCCTCTGAAATGTCTGTTCAGACAGAAGAGACTGAACTAATCAGTGAAATGCGTATTCCAGATTATTATTTGAGAGGTGACATCGAGGCAGTGGTGGAAATAAGCAAGGCACCAACATGTCCTGTGATAGTGTTCATCAACTCTAGGAGTGGTGGTCAGCTTGGGGTACAGCTGCTGACCACATACCGCACTCTTTTAAATCCTCTTCAGGTAATACTGAAGCCCTCAACTGTTTCTTAGATAGTGCTTGAGTTCTTTACTGACAATCTCTCCTTTTTGTTTCCATGTGATGAGACTTCCTGTGGTGATGGTGATTTATGATCTTGTACCTGATATGGATTCTTCAAGTTTGCATTATAAACCTCAATTATAGGGAGTGGATTTGTATGATAAATGTATAATCATGAATCTTTCCTCTAGCATTTATTCAAATACTGATAAAATTTATCTGTGCCGCAGATCTTTGATTTGGATGATGAGGCACCAGATCAGGTCTTATATAAACTTTTGAGACGACTAGAAAGTCTGAAAGCTGACGGTGTCAAGTTTGCAGCTGAGATTAGGAACAATATGCGAATAATAGTGGGTGTTTAAACACCTTAATCTCTTAATGTACTTTATAAATTATTATAGATATATAAGGTTTTATTGTAAGATATTATTGGAGATTTTTTTTTGTAATGGTCTTGACTCCTTATGATGCACAGTGATAATCTATGAGTCCAGTAGCAAACAGTAAGAATTCTTTTCTGGATCTACTTACTTTTTATTGAGTGGTTTTTTATATATTTTATTGTTTCATGATCCGAGAGAGTAATGACTTGAATGCTGTAGGTATTGAAAAATGACTGTTACAGGTTGCAGGGGGAGATGGCACTGCAGGGTGGCTACTAGGAGTAGTCAGTGATCTCAAGCTTTCCAATCCCCTTCCAATTGCAACTGTTCCTCTAGGCACTGGAAACAATCTACCATTTTCGTTTGGCTGGGTAAGTGGATCCTGTTTGCTATGAATGAATATGTTTAATCCTTTATGTTAATGTGCTAGGATGCAATAATTGTGAATCACACATTTTGTAAGGATCAAGACATAAGTAATTTGAAGTCTAGTTGTATAATGCTTCAAACAGTAATGCTTCTGCGTCCAAATAGCTCTCCCTCTGCATTGAAAAGATGTAAAAACAGAACAGCACGCTTTATTCCTCTTAACAGCACACTTTCTGCCTCAAAAAACAACACTTGTCTCAGCTCCAAATAGCAGTATCTCAGCTCCAGATTGGAAATGGTGGGTGGGTCTCCAAATTGCGAACCCGGTTCCAAACAACAACGTTTTGCTTCCAAAAAAAAGGATGAATGAAAATGGCTGCGAGGTGTTTATATAAGAAATTTGCAAGTTAGTTTTTATTTTATTTTTATTTTATTAGATAATTACCTTGGGGCAAACCCCCACCATTTTCATTCATTTCAAGGATTGTGGTACCTGTTACCACCTAAGTTTCACTTAGTTGGACTTTCAGTGAGCCGTCAGAGATTGAACAAGTCTCTTGTTCACTATCAGTGTTCAGAAGTCCATGCAGGCCATTTTGGCCCTTTTTAATTTTTTTTTGTTGCATGTTCATACTGTTACCAGCTAAGTTGTACTTAGTTGGACTTTCAAGCGAGTGGGCAAAGCTTGAGCATGTTAAGTGTTCATTATCAGTATTTTGAAGTCCATTAGGCCTTTAGTAGCCCTTCTTTTTCTTTCCACATGTTCATACCCTGCGGGGATATTGTAATAAATGTGCTAGCATGATGAAATTTTGTAAAGAACTTGGCTTTCCTAGGACTTAAACATCAATCTCGTTATTCCAAGGTGTTTTTTCCTTTGTTAATTATGCACTGCTAAACAAACGATGTATAATTTTTGGGTTTTTCACCCACTCCTCCAAAGATGGAATGGTCGTCTTGATGTATAATTTTTGAGGTTATTAAAGTTTATGTGTCAATGTATGTTACCATGCTAGACATCATTTCAGAGTCATATGAACATGTGCTAGGCCCCCCTATTTTTTTTAAAAATCTTGCAAAAACATAAATTATCCCGTAAAAAACGGTGAAATTTTTAACAATTTAATTATAAAAATTAAAAGTGTCCTAAAAGTGTGGCTAGGGGGCCAAATTTGCCATGGGGGTGCTCGTTTTCTAACATAGAGCACCCACTTTACCCCAAAACCCACTTTTCTAAGTATTTGAGTGATTATTTATCACTTAATTTAATTAAAAATTTCTCTCAAAAAATCCAAAAAAGACATAATAATTGGGAAAAATCACAAATCCCACGATTCAAGGAACATGTTTGGGACATCTTTCAGTCATCCGGAGTGGTGGAAATCTAGTCTCGAGTTCAAGGTGAGTTAAGAAAGGAGCCAAGCTCTTGATTCAGCATGAGATTGATGAGATTGAAGATCTTTATTAGAAGAGGGCGAATTCATTCGAAGGAGGGCACTTTTTTTTGAGTGGGAGGTGTCACCATTGGAGTAGGGGTGCTTTGTTTAGGTGGGAATCAACCCCAATCAGCTTTGGGAACTCTCAATCAACCCCAGTTAACTCAAATTCTCCCCCCTTTCACTCAATCTCTTCTACACTTGGCAAATTCTCTCCATTGGGGTTTTGTGCTCTCTTTTGCTATTTAAGCAAGGCTTCAGTCTCTCATTTTCTCATGGTCAGAGGACTGAAGGGTTGCTTAGCTTTGTACTATATTTGTAATATCATCTAGAATAATAAAAGGCTTTGGAGGTTTCGTGTGGTGTGTGGCTCCAGTGTGTGGACGATCATTGCATAAGCTTATGAGGTAACCTGTATTTATTTATTTTTGTATCTCTTTGGTTGAGTGTTGGACTTTGAAGGGGAGTTATCTCCCAGTTGGTAAGAGAATTTCTAGTTTAATTATTCTCTTTGCTTACCTGCCTTAGATCTCTTAGATGGGCATGTGCATTCTTGTTTGATTTCCATGCTTTCTGAGTTTCTAATGTAGGTAGCAACAATACGTTTTTCACCATTTGTGTACAAGAATTTATAAATGGATGTAGGTATCTAGCTTGAAGGGATGGCTGATCTTGTTTGATTCCTCCAACTTTCAAGCATTTTTGAAGAGCATAATCCCTCTGCTCTCCACCAACGGACTCCATTCACCCAAGCATTCCCAAGCTTGAGCTCTCTCCTTCTTCTCTCTATCCTTCACATTCAAAACATATTCTCTTTTGGTTACGATTATTTACATGCTTTATCTAAACTAGTTTCTTTCAAGAAGATTATATGCTAGTTTGTTTAAGGATGTTCATTATTAACTATATCCAAGTTTAAAGCATTATTCTTAGAATAGACCTAGTTTTGCTAAGTTCTTGTGCATATGTTTTAATCTTTCAAGTATTTAATATTTTATGTTTTTAATGCTTTATTTGGCACTTTTGGTGCATAACAGCTTACAGGTTGTTGGTTTTACACTTTTCTCACTAGGACAAGGGGAAGTGCTGTCAGAAAATCAAAGATCCAATCTATTCAAAGACCTCCCAGAGCACCATACTTTGATCTTGTTTCATCCATAAAACTTTGTAAGCCTTTGGATCCAAATCTACAAGGACCAAAGGCATCCACCTCAAAAGATTGTAAAAGTAAAATAATAAAAAAACTGGGCTTCTTAGCGCACGCACTCATCCCCCTTGGGGGGATTCACGTCATTTTCATGGCATCATTGTTTCTTTTATGCTTTCTATTTCTGTTGGTTTGTGCTAACCTTAGATTAGTTTCATATTTGCTTTATTTAGTTAGTTTCTCTTTCAAGCTATTTCATTTCGCAATAAAAAGTAACAAACCCAGCCTTGCTTTCTCGAAGTACCTACCGTAAGGGAAAAGAGATTTTTGGCCTTTAACTTAATTAGAAAACCTTTTACTTTTCTTGCAGGTAGTTTCGATTTATTTTAGTTTTTTCAAATTTGTAAATAAAACAAATCATTTCGCTACTTGTCTCTGCATGCTCTTGTGAATACTGCAGGTCTTTGGGTTGAAACGGTGGGACAATGAGAAAGAGGCTCTTAGCACTTCATAATTCATTCCACAATAAAAAATTAACTCCCATAAACGAAAATCCAATATTTTGAAGCTTGTCATTTGTGGGAAAAATCTTCAGAGAAAGCGGGGCCAACTAGATAGTGACCGTGGGGCCCCGTCAGGCTACACCCTAGTTTGGTGTAGTGTTGGACACACCCCTGCGACTTTGATCTAGCCCACATTTTATCGTGTAGAACGACAATTGTCAAATCTTGACTTGGTTCCTCGTACCTCAGAATATAAAAGAGCTCCCTTTCTTGTAATCCACTCATCCATAATAATCTAAAACTGACCAAGAAGCATTTGCACAACATTTCCTTTTCAGTAACAACTTTGTGACTCCATTGGCATTGGTCTATGTTTACAAACTATTTTGCTTAAATCAATTATGTGCCATTATTAATCATCTTGTGTGCTTCTATCTTTAATTTCGTTGTCATTGCTTTCTTGTTTCAGTAATCATTTCAAACTCCTAGATTAACTTTCGTTCTCATAACTTAGCTTAAAGGTCATAGTTTTATTTTCTTACGAACCACCCCCCTTGGCTTTGCTAGGAGTTGGCCTAGACGAAGGATTTGAGTGTTGAGTGACAGTATCTCAACTCGTGACTTGCCCCCAAGGACGCACCTAGTGGATTGAAGATTTCTGTGACGCTAACCCCGAGGTGCGTATTTAGGTGACAACACATACTCCCTTGGGGGAATTGTAATTGATGATGTAGCATGATGACCTTTTGTAACATGCTTGGCTTTCCTAGGACTTAGACATCAATCCAACTACTCTAGAGTGTTTTTTCCTTGTTGATTATCTGTTGCTTTTTAGTGACTTGTAATTTTAGGGTTTTTCACTCAATCCTCCAAAGCTGGGGTAGTTGGCTTGGTGGTTATATCCTAGGCAGTATTAAAACCTAGCGTTAATGTATATTACCATGCTAGTCATCATTTTTGAGTCATATGATTTCCCGTTAAAAATTGGGGTATTTTAATTGTAAAAATAAAAAATGGCATAAAAGTGATAGATACTAGGGGGTCAAATTTGCTATAAGGGTTCTCATTTTCTAACTCAGAGCACCCACCTTACCCTTCTACCCACTTTGAGAGAAAAAATAATGATTATTTATCACTTAATGTGATTTTCTCTCGAAAAAAGGCAAAAAAGACCAAATAAATGGTAAAAAAGACAAATTAATGGAAAATCAAGATCCCATTAATCAAGGAAATTTGTTGGGACATGATCTTAGTTGGTTGGAGTGGTGGCACCCTGATTGAAGAGTCACCTCAAGACTAAAGATTGGATTGATTTCCCAGCTGAGATGTGGCGCATTGGTGAAGAAAGGGCGCACTTCATGAAGAGAGGGCGCACTTCATGAAGAGAGGGTGCATTCTTTGTTGGTATGGTGTCTCCATCTCATTGGGGGCGCATTCTTTAAGCTTAAAGTGCCATCAATCAACTCAACAACTCCCTCAAATCACTTAAGGGCGCTCCTAGTTCACTCAAGGAAACTCCTCTTCAACTCAGGCTCACTCCTTGAGAAATTGCGCCCTTGGCTCTTCTTTTACTATTTAAGCAGGCACTCTCTTCTCATTTTCTCATGGTCAGAGGACCAAAAGGATTTCTAAGCTTTGTACTTGTAATCTATAATATTTTTTGGAATTAAAAGGCTTTGGAGGCAAACCTGTGGTGTCGGACATCAATGTGTGTGGATGACAATTGCTTTGCTTATGAGGTAACCAATATTTGCTTATTTTCTTTTTGTATGTTTGGTTAGCTGTGGCCCTGCAAAGGGAGCTATCTCCCAGTAGGGTAAGAGCTTATTCTAGTTTAATTGATGCTCTTACTGCTTGCTTATTGTAGACCTCTTAGAGGTGTATGTATATTTTGTTTAATTGTGTGCTTTCTAAGTTTCTACTACCAGGGACACCTTTTGTTTAACCATCTTTTTGTGCAAGGATCTTTAAGTTGTTGTAGGTTGCTTAGTTGGAAGGAGTGGTTGATCTCGTTTGAGTCTTCCATCTTTCCGAGCACTTTTATTGATGTAACCTATAGGAGATGCTTTATCCCTTCGTCGGGATGTTACTATTGTATTTGGCCATCATAGAGTCATGAGGTAAAACCTCCATTGTAATTCGGGTCAATAGAACCCTCTTGAATCTAATATAATATTGTTTTGTGTTTTCCTAGGTGAAGTTGGCCCAGTAAGTTTGTTGGGGCCGACTTTTTAGGGAAAAAGTCAAGTCGAAGAAAGAGTATAATAGAGGATGTGTGTTCCTCATTTGATACACACACTCACACGTGTATAGCGCCTAGGAGAGAGAGATATATCTGCAAGGAGAAGGAGCACCTGTTTGGGGTTTTGTCTTTGTACTTTTGATACATCTATATAGAGGAAGTTTTGTTGGGTTTTCTTCCCCATGAGCGTCTCCCAGGATAAATCTCTGTATTCTTTTGTTTGACTGTGCTTGTCTTTCTTTCAATGATCCTTTTGTATATGGTTATGAGGCTAAATGTTATTAGATTTTGTATAACCATTAAAAACTTAACATGGTATCTACCCTGAAAGAAGTCTTTGTGCAGTCAAAACACTACTACAACTACAACTACTGAAGAATAGGGTTTCATGCTTGAAAACCTTAGAAGACAAAAACTAGTCATGTTGGGACTTTCGCTATAACTTGAGATTGGAGAAGGCTCAAGAGCTGAAACTTTGACAAGTCGAAGATGAAATCTTGTTGTACCATGTGTAAAAGTTTTAGCCTCAGATTTGCTATAGTCTAGGAGATATGATTCCTCCAACTCAGAGTTCCAACCTCTCCCATAATTCAGCCTTAATCAGGTGACCTAGGGAGAATTGCTATATCTCGGGCTAGGAAGGTCCGAATGAAATTTCGCAAGATGTTGCAGATAGGGCACAAACTTTAGTTTTTGTGGTAAAAGTTTCAGACCCCGAAGGTGAAACAATGACTCATGGGATTCTGTACAAGTTCGCTATGATGAACAGTCCTGAAATAAGTCACCTTGGGAAACTTCGCATAAGTCGCACTTGGTGAAACCAATTCTTCTCTGACCTGTGGGGTTGGAAAAAGACAGACTAGGCTACTGAGGGACAAAGTTTCAAACCGTGAGGAGTAGAAAATTCGGAGCTATAGCAGAAACAAGATCAGTCAATTCTACAGAAGAAACTGGAGAAAAACTAGGGCTTTCTGTTTTGGGTACTTCCCTCCACCAATCAGTTGAAAAAGGAGGACCATCAAAATCGCCCTAGGAGGGCGCATCTTTCTATGGAAGAAGTTTCTCATTCTATGGATTTTTAATTTTTGATCTAACACTACTTTCGGAGAAAACTAGGGCATAAGATATTTTGTAGTTCTATTCACAGTTGTGGGAAAATACATATATTTCTCAGCTCACCTTGAGGAGGTGCATCTTTCTATCCAATAAGATCTGAAAGATACCTAAGTGAAAAAATTAGGGTTCTCTGTCAAACCCTAGTTCCACTAGAAGCAGTATTCCAGAAAAGCTTTAAAGCAAGCATCAAGTTGAAGCAATCTGATTGGTAAGATCTATCCTCTCTATTTCCATTTGAGGTTCTCATTTTTATCATGATGACAAACAGTACCAAGCTTGAGAACAAGCTTGAAGGAACTGATAACCTCTGAGCATTGAAGTATAGAGTGCTTCTCATACCAAAAGAAGCATGACTTGGAGAACTATGTCAAAGAAGAAGTTGCAGATCCAGAGGGAGATGAAGACAAAGCACAAGAAGGACTTAGTCAAAGCCAAGAGGATTATTTCCGCCTCCATTGGATCTCACATGTATCATCCTTGTAGATTCCCAAGGATATGTTTGATACGAATGAAAGAATATCAACAAGACGGTGACATTGAGGAACCAGCTGAAGAATGTGAAGATGCAGAACTTAGAGACCATGCAGCCCCACTTCACAAGGGTTTCTCAAATCAAAGAACAACTTGAAGCAGTCAAAGAGAAAGCGAGATTGTAATGACCAGAAGAAGCTCGATTCATAACAAGAGAGGAGAAGATGGGAGCAACTGTAGATCAAACTCTCACAGTTCCAATGACTCAATTCGAATGCCTAGCATGTATATAAACACTGACATGAAGGCTCTAATAACCTCCTAAGGCCTAACCACCAAGACAACTACCCCAACTTTGTAGGTGCGAGTGAAAAACTCAGAAATCATTAGTCATTTGTTCAATAACCAATAATAACCAAGGGAAAAAACACTTTGGGCTAGTCGGATTGATGCTTAAGTTTGGGAGGCCGAGCCTTTTATAAAAGTAGACCATGCTAGCACATTTTTTACAATTTCCCCAAGGGGGTATGAACAAGTGTTACAAAAAAATTTGACAGACTCCTAGAAAAAGCTCGACGAACTTCTGAACTCTGAAAAATGGAACTAGTATACTTGTTCCATTTCGTTGGCTCGCTTGAAAAATCCACCAAGTACAACTTAGGTGGTAACAATCCTGTAATTGGATCCGCGGACTTATGTCTTCGTGAGGCGTAAGGATTGCATCGTCCTTGGACTTATATCCTAAAGTGACAGGGATTGATCATTTCGTAATTGGATACGCGGACTTATGTCTTCGTGAGGCGTGAGGATTGCATCGTCCTTGGACTTATGTCCTAAAGTGACAGGGATTGATCATCCCGTAATTGGATCCGTGGACTTATGTCTTCGTTAGGCGTGAGGATTGCATCGTCCTTGGACTTATGTCCTAAAGTGATAGGGATTGACCATCCCATAAGTGGCTTTGGATTGCATCGTCCTTGGACCTATATCCAAAAGTGATAGGGATTGATCATCCCGTAATTGGATCATGTGTGATGCAGGTTATGTTGCTGCTGATGATGATGTTGCTGATCGAAAGATCAAGTATGGCTGCAGACGATGATGTTGATCGAAAGATCAAGTATGGCTGCAGATGATGATGTTGATCGAGATATCAAGTGTCGTTGCAAAGGATCAAGCAATCGAGTGCTGCAAAGGATCAAGCGATCAAGTGCTGCAAAGGATTGAGTGATCGAGTGCTACTAAAGATGATGTTTCAGTACTGAAGATATTGAAGATGTTCCAATAACTGTTCCAGTTGCTGATGATTGTTGAAAACTTCCAATGACGTATAGATGTATCACCTTGATGATGTTGCAGATGCTCTCTCATCTTGCTCCTACAGTTGATGTTGTTGTTGTCAGTAGAATACTCTTCTCGTTAAGGGGGAGTGTTGAAATATTGTAACTTCGAAGAATATTCTAAATGTATTTTATTGATGTAACCTACCAGAGATGTTTTATTCCTCCGTCGGGATGTTACTATTGTATTTGGTCATCATAGAGTCATGAAGTAAAACCTCCATTGTAAGTTGGGTCAATAGAACCCTCCTGAATATAATATAATATTGTTTTGTGTCTTCCTAGGTGAAGTCAGCCCAGTAAGTTTTTTTGGAGCCGACTTGTTAGGGAAAAAGTCAAGTGGAAGAAAGAGTATAGATAGAGGATGTGTGTTCCTCATTTGATACACACACTCACTCGTGTATAGTGCATAGGTGAGAGAGAGAGACATATCTGCAAGGAGAAGGAGCACCTGTTTGGGGTTTTGTCTTTGTACTTCTGATACATCTATATAGAGGAAGTTTTGTTGGGTTTTCTTCCCCATGAGGGTTTCCCAGGATAAATTTCTGTGTTCTTTTGTGTGACTGTGCTTGTCTTTCTTTCAGTGATCCTTTTGTATATGGTTATGATGTTATCATGCTAAATGTTATTAGATGTTGTATAACCATTAAAATGAAGTACTTGCTAGATCTGAGTTATTTGAATCTTGAAAACTAGGTCTAAATAAAAAAGTATCTTTTAATGCATAGATCTAAATAAGCAATAATGGTAATCAAAGGAGAGTATTGATTTTTAAGAGAAGAGAAGGGATAGAGGAAGAGAATGTACCCGCGAAAGATTTGCTTTATAAAACTTTGTAGTGGGATGCCGAGGGGCTATGTCTTAGACAAATGCTAGAAGTGGGGTGGAGTCAAACTAGATCCACACCTCCTCCAAGTTGGGTATCCTGAAACTCAATAAAAAAACTTGCAATACCCGTGAGATCTCGAAACACATTTAAAAAGAGGTTAAGATAACATGTAAATAAACTTATTGACATGCAATATTTTCACCTCTAAACATACATGAGAACATAGAAATGAGAGTAATCTTACTTACAATTCCTATTCCTACTAATTCAGAGGAATCCTAGTAGGCAAGATCTATATCACGAGAAATGCAAGAAAATGGAGAAAAGACACATGTTACCTCATAGGAACATGACAATCTTAGCCCCACACACAGTAGCACGACACCATTAGCTTCTAAAGCTTCTTTTTATTACAAGCACAATATTAATAGCATAACAAATTACAATATCACGCACTCTCTGCTCCAAACCCAACTAGTTTGTGAGAGAGGCAGGGGCTTTAAATATAGCCGAAGAGGCCTAGAGGGGGCGCATCCATAACTGGCAGAGTGAGTCGAGTTGAACTGAGTTGAAGTGAGTTGGAGTGGAGTGGAACTGGAGAGGCAAATGCCACCTCTCCTACCAACTCCACCAACCCACTCCTCTGAAGCCATATCACCCACACGTGAGAGAGAGGGAAAGAGGGCACAACCTCTAGGCTAACGTTAGCTTGCCAACTCCCTCATCCACCTTAAGTTGACGCCTTCTTCACCAGTGGAACTCACATTCACTGCTGAGAGCCTGTTGTCCGTCGATTGCACACCAGCAGTAGCAATCTAATGAAAGCTGTCTCCTCACTTGAGAAAGTGGGAGAGGTGTGGCCTTGGGGGCAAGCACAGAGCCAGGTACTGTCACCTACTCCTAGCTCCTCCATTTAGGTTAACTCCTAACGAAGCCAAGGGGGGTCGTCCCTAACAAAGAGTTTTCTATGGCTCAATGTGTTTAAGTGTTTTTGATGTTATGATGCAGATGGGTGTTTTTTAGGAGTTTTTGAATGATTACAACTTTATAATAAAATGAGCAATCCACGTTGCCATTACAAAACACAAGATTTGAGATGAACAATACAAAGATGACTTGGAAATTAAAGGCATCCAAAGATAGATAATGATTTAAGCAAACATTAGGGACAAATGGTCCAGATCAAGGCGATGCATGGAAGTTTAAGACCAGTGCCAATATGGAGTCAAAATGTGCTTGTGAATGATAGAATACAAGTCTCAATAGTAGTGTTTGTGAGATCGTTTTGCAATTGTTCTTGGTTTATTTTATTGTAAATTTTAAAGATGATCTTGCTTAAGGTGTATAGGAAACCTAACCGGAAATACTTTAAGTGGCTCCGTTCGAAGACATAATGGACCTGTCTAGAATCACAAGCTAGGTGTTCAGAGAATTTAACCAGCGAGTGTCCAGATTGGGTTGCTTGACGCCCACACTTGGAATTTGCCCACTACCTGAGTATTTATCGAGATGATGCCGGTGCGTTGGCTATGGGGTGAAAGTTTTATTATGTTATCACTTGCAAGATTAACAAATCCGATCACCGTTTTGAGTACGAGTCCAACTTTTCAGGGTCGGCAGAGCATACTAGGTGAGGGATAGCAACGAGGTAAATTTTAAGTGGGGAAATGTGAGTTGGAAAGATTTTATTATTATGAGCGCACAGTTCAACTCTCCGACAGAGAGTGCTCTTGACTTTGTCTTATGACAGAAGTTCAAGAGACTTTAATTAATCTATATACTTGATGCAAGGATAATGCAGTGGGAATGCTCTTCGACAGAGAATGCTCTTGACTTAGGTTATTGCAAGTTCAAGAGACTTTGGTTCTTTTTATAAGACAATCAGCTTGTAAATTGAAACCACATGATAGCTCAACAAATTGTAAAACGACGAAACAATGTCATAGCAAAAAAAAGATAAACTACTTGCAAATGAAATAAATGAGAAACTAATGTTCTACAACAAGAAGAAACTAATCTAGCAAAGAGAAGTAAAAAATGACTTCAAGACACATTGTCCTCGAAATTTCCAGCTAGTTGGTCATACGCAGGAAGACACATTAGAGGAAATTTCAACTCAAAATGGGCCTTTTAACTTTTATTCAAATTCCATGTCATCATGTGTTAGCCAATGAAATTGCTTTAAATTTGAAATACCGTATAGGTCTTAAACACTTTTTTAATATAAATTTGGGGATAGGTATCATAAAAAACTACTTTTTTTGTTTGTATTTTTGACATATCTCCCTGTGTTTTAACTCAAATTTCGATCGGGAGAGCTCGTTGGATGTGGAATTAAATTCCGCATCCAACGAGTACCCACTCGGCATACTTTTGACAGACCCCGCTACCCCAAAAACAAGAAATACCTGAAAAAACGGAATGATGATGTCATCATTCCGTTTTTTCAGGTATTTCTTGTTTTTGGGGTAGCGATGTCATCATTTCGTTTTTTCAGGTATTTCTTGTTTTTGGGGTAGGGGGTCCGTCAAAAGTATGCCGAGTGGGTACTCGTTGGATGCGTAATTTAATTCTGTATCCAACAAGCTCTTCGGATTGAAATTTGAGTAAAAACATAGGGAGATATGTCAAAAATACAAACAAAAAAGTAGTTTTTTTCTTTTCTTCCTCCAAAATTAATAAATATTATTTTATTATTTTAACTATTATTTTATTAGTTCATTTTAGGAAGCCCATTTTGAGTTGAAATTTCCTCTAATGATGGGGAAAGAGAGGTAGCACGCAATGTCAATGTGGCACTTGGGATGAAATCCCAAGGTACTTCTCAGGTCAAGACTGAAACAAATAAAAAGTTCTAAGTACAGAATTAAACTACTCTAAGCATGCAAAGTAAATTTGAGCTAAGAGCACAAGACACTCTTCCCCAAATGGGGAAGAAGAAACCAAAAGATGGGAGGCCTTATCCCACTTTGCCCTTTTATTGAGAGAGTACAATATTTAGGATTTTCAACCTTAGAGAAAGAAAAAGAACTTGGAAAGACAAATGGAACAAGCCTCCATGGCTGTTTTACAAAAGGAGAGTAATTTGAAATTTTGTCTTCTTTAGTTCAAGTCCCAAGTATTTGGATCTTCTTGGTTTTGGTACTTAGTTTCTACTCTTCTCTTTGGTATTTGTTCTTCTTTGGTTCAATCTTCAAGTCCTTCTCTTAGGATTTGTTTCTCTTCATACCTGCACACAACACAAATCAATTCAAAGCACCCATCAACTGTTAATTAAACCAAATCAAATATAAACTACTTCTAAGAAAGAGATCTACAAAAATAAAACCAAGTGCAAGATCTAATCTATGATATGAAAACAACAATATGGTTGGCTGCAAAAAAGTGAGAAATGGGGCAGCAAACAACAGTATAGAGGGCAGCAAAGGAGAGCAAAGACGGCAGCGAAAGAGGGCTGCTAAAAAGACAAAAAAAAGACAGTGAAAGAGGGCTGAGAGGGTAGCGAAGGAGGGCTGCAAAAAGGAGGAAAAGAGAACCAAAAGGGGGCAGCGAAAGAGAGGAACGAATGCAAGAGACCAAGACAAGCCAGAAAAGCAAGATGGTAAGCTTGGTGGGAGAAAAAGATGAGCAAGGAGGAGAAGGCTAGCAAGCAATAAATCGAGAAGATCAAGGAGCAAACAAGAGAACTGGAAGAGGGAAGTTCGTAGATCCAGGTAACCAAATGTGTTTTTTGAAACTTTGTTGATGGAGGGAAGGAGAAGCTCTGACTGCTATGTCTCTTTCTTGGATTGGGAAGTGCTTAGAAAGACTTGCAAAATGAAAGAGTTAGATGGAAAAAACACTGGTACATGAAGAAGAGCTTGATCTCAAGCTTGTTCTTCACCCCTAATGATGCCTGCAAAACCCTTACAAACAATATCAAATCCGAACAAAATACTCATAAACTAGATTGTTAGCCCTTTTAAAGTATATAATGAAGAATGATTTAATGATTGAAAAGCAAGGTGAGAGAATATCACCAAAGACAATGTGAATCCACAACTCCAATAACTCGTGCACGGACCTCCAAAGTCACAACTTCAAACAAATATTACAATAATTTCGGCAGAGTGTTCATGCCCAAAATCTCCATCTTGAAGAGAGTGCAAAGCACCTCTCTTTATACAAAAAACTCTACCACCTAAAACCTAAAACAGACTCGGCATTGAAAAGAGCCAATGGCACAATAGACATATTTGATTTCCCAATCACCTCAATGTTAACCCAGCTTGGAGTGCAGATCCCCTCTTTGGACTCGACTTAGAACTACCAACACATCACTTAATCCAAAACGGCGTCCCTCAATCTCCTCATGCGACCCCACTCGCATCCACTCACGGCAAGCGTGAGATCCACCTTCACGATAACTGTCACTTGAATAATTTACATGCTTTGGAATTATAACAAGGTTTAAATTACATGTGCTTGGTGGAGAGGGACCCACGCTTAACACCATGCACCCTCCATACACCACATGCGATCCATATAAGAGTTGACGCTAACAATTTTCCATCACTCACTACCAATCTTGGACCAACGCTATACCACATGGTTTGACTTATAATGTGTAGCGCTGATCCATACCACCCTCACGTCATTCCTCATGAAATAATTAGTATGCATATGCCATGTTTTAAAACATTAACATTCAACGTAGAGGGGCCCATCCACCCTACTCACATAAATCACATCCTCCAAACTTGCTAGCGTGAGGTTCCACCACTCACGTCACCCTCCTATCATTAAATCCAACTTTGATTTTTTAAACCAAAGTTTATATGCCATGCACCTTAAAGGAGAAACGTTTGACTATGCCATGTCATCTCCACCATTTTAAAAATCAATTTTGACTTTTTGATATTTGACTTTGGTGCATATTGTCCAATTTTAGCATTTAAATGCTATTCTGGTGCTCAATTAGCCGATTACTGACTTTCGGGATGCTTCTGCTGGCTGAATGATGGTGAAAGTGGCCTCTATGGTAAAAATGCTACTCCGAGCTTGAAAATGAGCCCAACCATGCTGAAAACGGACTCTGGATCATCCATTTATTACATTTTGAAATTTTCCATTTAAACCATTAAAAAATGGCTTAAAAAACGGAAAAAAAAAATATTTTTCTTGGAATCCAACGAAACTTTAGGGGGACCTAGTACATGTTCATACGACTCAATTGGAATGCCTAGCATGACAAAAAACACTGACATGAAGGCTCTAATAACCTCCCAAGGTCGAAACAACAAGACAACTACCCCAGCTTTGGAGGAGCGAGTGAAAAACTCAGAAATTATTGGTCGTTTGTTCAACAACCAATAATAACTAAGGGAAAAAACACTCTGGGTTAGTCGGCTTGATGCCCAAGTCCGGGAAGCCGAGCCTTTTATAAAAAATTAAATGCTAGGACGTTTTTTACAATCTCCCCAAGGGGGTATGAACATGTATTTACAAAAAGTTCCAAACAGAGTCCCAGGAAAAGGTTGGCGGACTTCTGAATTCTGATCACGAACAAGTGTACTTGTTCAATGCTCTGGTGGGTCACCGAAAAATCCACTAAGTGCAAAATTACTGGATAACAGAGCCAATGCAACCGATTTCAATAAAATCTGATCACTTCCCACTGATTTAGGAATTGTGGAGTTTTATCCATTTATTATTTTTTTCTATTTTATAACTGATATTTTTGTTTTTTGGAGATTCTTGACTTAAGTGATAAATTTATCACTTAAAACTTAGAAAAAGTGGGTTTTTGGGTTAAACGGGTGCTTTGAGTTAGAAAATGAGCACCCTCATGGAAAAATTTGATCCCTAACCACACTTTTATTACATTTATAATTTTTCCAATTAGACTATTAAAAAATAGCCTAAGTTTACGGAAAAATCTATTTTCATAAAAAATTAAAATAAAACCTAGAGGGACCTAGCACATGTCGATATGACTCAATATTAATGCCTAAAATGTTTATAAACATTGACACATAGAATCTAATAATCTCCCTAGGCTTAACCACCAAGACGACTAGCCCAACTTTGGAGGAGTGAGTGAAAAACTCATAAATTATTAGTCGTTTGTTCAACAACAAATAATCACCAAGGGAAAACAACACTCTGGGCTAGTCAGATTGATGTCTAACTCTAGGAGACCGAGTTTTTTACATACTTCACCATGGTAGTTCATTTTATTACCACTCCCCCAAGGGGGTATGAACATGCGGTACAATTTTTTTTTCGAATTTTTTGAAGAATGAACAAGTGTGTTTGTTCAACTTTGTCGGCTCACTTGATATAATCGGCTAAGCATGGCTGAGTAGGTAACACTGGTCTTCGCCTGTTGCTTGAGCTCCCTAGCTCGCAGATTCTCTCACATAGCTTGAGCTACGACGTCTATTCTTCTTCCCATCCTCATAGCCTGTGGCCCAAGCTTTTGTGTTGGCTTCCATGCAGCACCCACAAGCCTTGACTTGTTGTCAACTGCGCTCACAACTTCTCGTTCGAGACTTTGCCTGCCTAATCTCCTTCACCACTGGGTTGCTTCAGCTACTTGTGACGCGGCCGTACCGTATGACAATTCCCTTTTCATTTTTATTTTTCTTTTCTGTAAACACGTCAAAATATTTCTCTTAGAGTCTTAGCCAAGCTTTGATACCATGTTAATTTTTTGAACCCAAATCTGATTACTGTTCCCAATAATTAAGCTAACTATAAACATAAATACACTGGAGTTATTAACAATTATGCCCTGGAATAAAAACCAATGTTCCACGGGGACGTGCCCCATAGGTTGTGGTCATGCTCGCCTCGTTTCCCATGCCCTAGGGGCTTGGGGCCTCTGTGGGAAATGTTTCCCCATGTACCCTTTTTCCGAAAGGAAACACACAAGGAACATTCTGAAGAGGCCAGACGCTCCCTCCCGAAAAGGGGGATGCCCAGATGCACCCACGCGATTTTCAATTTTGTTTTTCATAACTTATAAAAACAAAAAAATCATTAATCTAATAAACCTAAAAGCTACCCCACCCAACCCCTCTCTTAAAATCCCAACCCATCCCTTATTTTCACATTTTCACATTTATCTTATGCAGACGAAATTCCTCGGAGAGAAGCGGTCGATAGTGAAGAAGAAAGGATTGATTTGCCAAAGGGAAGGAGCAATTTGGTAAGGGAAGTGCGATTTTATTGCTTGAAGGTTGGAGCAAGGGGTTTGAACTTTGAAGGTTGGAGCATGGTTTGGTTGGTGTGCCATCGCTCACTCATGAGAGTGACTCCGACTTAGATAGTGACATTCCCATTGATGGTCCAGATGGCTTCACGTAGCGGATGCATGAGGAGGACCAGTCCATGAAACTATCTCCTTGATGCCCTTTTGATGCTTTCAACTTTCTTTTCGCTTCTTTTATATTCATTGTTCATTGTTTATTATTAGTTTCCAGTTTAACTTTTGCCTCTAGAAGTAGATACTATCATTGATGACCTCAGACCGAGTCTTTGATTCATCACTCTTTTGAGTCGTTAAATTTGAAGGTGTTTAAGACAAGTTTATGTGACATGACTATGATTCAGTGTTATGATTTTAATGTTTTAAATTTTCATCAATATGTCTATGATTCAAAGTTATAGTGGAAAATGTGCATGTATTATAAATTTAGAATTTATCAATGTGAAATTCAAATACTCAAATGATAAATGATTCTTGAATCAATGATGAATTAACAGCCATGTTTACAATGATGAATTTACTATTGAATTTTAAGTTTTAGCATGTAAATGGTGATTGGATGAGGAATTTATAGGTTAATATGTTGGGATCTATATAAATTTTATATTTTTAATAATTTTAAAGACCTCAACATCTTTTCGTTCTCTACATTAAAATTTGTGGGTGGTTTCCACACGTTCCTAATGTGCGTTTTCCCGCTCTCGCGCTCTCGTGTCCTAGAAACATGGTGGAACATTGATAAAACACGAAATCACACACATTTGACCCTTAAATTTACCTTGGAAAACCCCAACTAGGGAAAAATTAGCAAACAATAATTTTATTAATGATTAAATCGTGGGTTTCTGTCTCGGGAAAATGGTCAACCGAGGAATTATAAAACAGTAAATAGCCTAGGCTATTAAAGCTCAAGATCACTCCTTCGATCTTGCTGGTTGGTTGTTATTGCCCTTACTACCCCTTTCCTCCTTTTCCTCTGACCAATCAATGAGACCCCACTCACTTTGTGTGGTTTTTGTGTGTCTCCTCCTCTCTTTAGGCTTCCTGTTTTATCTTCTCAATGACCAAAACCCTAACCCTAGATCTCCAAAGTGATCAATATATGAGATTATATCTTAACCCTCACTTAAGATCAACAACTTTGACTTAATTTTTAAGTTTGCTTTTTAGTCATTAGCCAACATTAAGTTAAGAATGTGCTTTTCCTAAATTAGACTTATGACAGAGATGCAAAAGTCACTTGCTCTTCAAGCAAGAACCTAGGGAGGTCATTTAGACGACTCTTGCATGCTTGACACTTGGCCTATGCAGAAGTACATGTCCAAGCTACAATCTTCAACATTTTGTAGATGTCAAATCACCTAACAATTTGCCCTTTTGCTGATGTCCATTCAACAAGATTATAAATAGATGTAAATAGCAAAATATGAAGAACACATGTAGTTGAAAATCAAATCTAAAATTGACATAAGACATGTATGGTTGGAAACTTCATATGTAAGTTCAATAATGAAGTACACACCATAGACTCCTCTCAAGGCTACAAAATCCAACCATGCAAAATGTCTTAGCTAGGGAAAATCTTCAAACCTTAGTTCCAACAAGAAGAATAAGTACAAGAATACCCCCAATACTATCTCCCAGACAAGTCCTCTTCTCTTCTTCTTGACAAGTCCACCCTAGGGTTTTCTCCCAAAACCCTAGTATCCAATCTCCAAGGGTAAAACTCTAACTATAGAATTCCAAGATGCTCCAAGAAGCTCCAAAGAGACTAAGAAACCCTACAATTGAAGAGACGAGAGAGAGAGAGAGAGAGAGAGAGAGAGAGAGAGAGAGGATAAGTGCATTTTTCTTCTAGGTCACATCTCTACATGAATGGTAAAGAATGAGCACAAAGTCATATGAATGAAATACTCTCTCCTTCCTCAATTTATATGAGAGGTAAAGGAGGCCAATAATACTCTGTGGGCATAAGCCCACACAATCCTTCTACATGAGCTCTTGTATTCCACACAAGTAAGATGTCCACTCTAGATTACAAGTGTCATGCTCCAATGATGATATTGTGCACACTCTGGACTCCAAAGTGATATAACTACATAAGTCAAGTCTATAACACAAAATCCATCTATTCTCCAAAGCAAAGTACTCCTTTGGGTCAGCTATACTCTGCAAGAACACCGTCGAAGCCCCAGGCATACCTGAGCCATCTGCAATCCTCTGAATTGGGATCCAAGCTTCCAAATGCCATCTAGGGCTTGAAGCTCTCCTCCATGATACACAATACTCCACATCCCTTGTAGGACATTCTCCCACCATGTGAATCCTCCATGTGGCCATCATGAAGTGCGTCCACTATAGAGGCAAGAGATCTTCAATGCCCAAGGGAAGAACACTGAGCCAACAATCAATTGAGGTCAAGCTTTCACTAAGCAAGCTATCTCAAGTGTGGATATCCATCATGGACCATCTCTCATGCTACAATCCATCTTAGACCATCCAGGGGCTGAACTTACAACATATACTGTAAATCTCATGAAGCATCCCCAAAGATGGGTAAATAACTTTGGAGTAACCCAAAAATCTATAGAGTTTGTTGATATTTTGTAGCATGACCCATACATATATAGTTGCATTCCCCATATATGATGTAGCATGACCCATACATATCTTCTAGTAATGACTTGGGGATATTGTGACTTGCATTCTATCTAATACTGCGTTTCTTTTCTGAAAAAGTGACTTAATCTATTCTATAAAAGTTTGATTGAAATTGGGTTTCAATGGATAATGAAAGTGCGTGCCCCTTATCTGAAAGTTCATTTGTTGGATTATAGTTTCTACTATTGGACTTGAAATGATCTCCATAACTTTTTATTTTTAATGTCTTTCAGGGAAAGAAGAATCCTGGCACTGATCGGGGATCTGTGAAGAAATTCTTAGAGAAGGTCCAGAATGCAAAAGTTATGCAAATAGACAGGTGTCTTGTTCTTCTGAATCTTCTAGATTCTAGTTTTCTTTATAATGTAAATTTCAAGATGTCCTATTGGATTTGGAATAAACGATTGTCATTGTTGCTATCTTGCACTCACCTTAAATAAATAGGCCACAACAAATACCAAAAACTCTATAAAAGATGACAATTATCACAAGTACATAATATGATATTGCAAATAGAGAACAGATGGAGGAGACATTTCAACAATTAAAAAAGAAAATAATTTCCAGTAGTCTATTAAGTGCTCCCCTCTCCTCAAGGCTTATGGAAAGGTAATCTTATTGCCCGAAAATTCCTCTCCTACCAAAGGTTAGTGGAGTCCAAATAACTAGAGGAGACAAGCCATTGTCAACTCGCTTGATTATTCTCACTTCAAAGTTAGTGCATGCTAACTTCAGGAGGGTAATCCTAGATGATCAAAGGTGTCCAATGCGAATCTATAATGATTAGTAGTACATCAAATCAATAAAACAGTGCTTCTGTTCTGCTTAAAAATTTGTCAATAAATTGTGTGGACAACAAACATAAAACACATTAAAAATACAAGAAAAAACAATGCAGAAAAATACCAAGAAAATCTGAGCATGCAAACTAATGCAAAACTACGCTGGAAAACATATATTACTGTGTAAAATAGGGATGAACAGCAATTTGTTCTTCTCTGTTTTAGGCAGTAGATCATTGATTAAATTATATTTTTAATTTTATAGGTTTTTCTATGCTTGCAAATATGGTAATAGATATAGCTGTTAAAGTTAACAGTTGCGAGACCCATTCTCAGGGAGGATGATACCCTAGTTAGTTAACTAAGGCAGATTTAGGCAGCAAATCATTGATTAAATTATATATTTTAATTTTATATGTTTTTCTATGCATGCAAATATGGTAATAGATATAGCTGTTAAAAGTTAGTGCAGCTGCAAGACCCATTCTCAGGGAGGATGATACCCTAGTCAGTTAACTAGGGCAGAGTAAGACCCTAGAAGGTACCCTAGGGACCCTAGTAGTCTCCTGGGGTTCTTGGTCTAGGAGCAAGTAGGTTGATGCCATGGCAAAGGTCCAAGCATATGGTTAGGGCCCCTATATGTCTCTAGGGTATTTTGGTCAAGGACTAGACAGTTTCTTGGACACGATGTCCAAGCAGATTCTACAGGTTGAGACAGAGACTTCTTGGTCTGGGACTAGGCTGATTCTTGGTTTGGGACCAAGCAGTTCCTGTAGGAGGATTCTTGGTCAGTTAGCCAGGTGAATCTTGGTCAAGTTGACCAATATGATGATGTTTGATGTCCTCTCTCCTAATCGGTTATTGCTAGGTTGTTTCTCAAGGGACTGACCACCCCTTAATGATGTCACTAGCACCTAACCCTTAGGAGCAATATTGAGGACCAGAGGATCACATCATCCAGTTTGGATCTTCCCCTTATACAATGATGATAAAATATATGAAACAATGTACCTTGAGAGAGAGAAAAGATTAAAGTCGTTAGTCATGTTGGTCCTTTGAGTAAAAAGGAGTTGTTTGTCCACCTTTATGGTACACCTTGATCTTGTGGGTATGCGGATTGTCTTATTGTGACCTCCTTTGGTTGACTTGTGGTCCTAGCACTCTTATTGTGTGTACCTTTGGTATGATGACTTTTACTTTATGGTTTTTATATGGACCTTTGGTATACTATCCTAAGTCAAACTTTATTTTATGGTTTTATTATATAAGATCATTGGACCACTTTATTTTTTGGTTTTATTTTTACAAGACCTTTTAGAACCTTTGGTACCTTTTCTAAGTTAACCTATTTTATGTTAACACCTAAGACCCTTATAAAAGCAAGTGTTATCCTACAATGTGATTATGCAATAAGACATCCTTCTCATTTAACTGTGACCCCTCTTCCAATGTGATCGTGCCTCTTCCTCTACTAGCATGACCGGGTCCATCCTGTGCCTCTTCCTCCACTAGCATGACTATTCCATGCTCAACGTGACTGCTCTTCTGCACCAGCGTGACTATGGTCTCTAACTTGGCGTGACTGTGTCTCTACCCACTATGTGATTGTGTCTACGCCCATAACGTGACTTTGTGGTCTCAACTAGTGTGATTGGGTCCATCTTGTGCCTCTTCCTCCACTAGCATGACTATTCCACGCTCAGCGTGACTGCTCTTCTGCACCAACGTGACTGTGGTCTCTAACCTGGTGTGACTGTGTCTCTACCCGCTGTGTGACTATGTGTCTACTACGTCCTCAGCGTGACTATGTGGTATCTACACTAGCGCGACTGTTTCTCCTTTGCTAGCGTGTCTGTTTCTCTTTTGCTAGCGTGATCATTTCTCTCTTGTAGTGTGACCATTCTCCCCTGCTAGTGTGATTGTATTCTCTACACCCGCATGAATGATCGTCCCCTCTCAGCGTGACTGTGGGTCACTTCTCAGCGCGACTGTGGGTAATTGCTCAGCATGACTGTGGGTCACTGCTTAGTGTGACGGTTTGTCTCCTTTCAACATGACTGATTTTCACTACTCAATGTGACTGTATCCCTGCCAGCGTGAAGTTTATCCCTGACCGTGTGTCACTGCTCCATGTGATTGTGTGTCACTGCTCAATGTGATTGTATCCTTGCCCAGCGTGATTGAGTATCTCACTGCTCAGCGTGACTGTATTCTTACCCAGCGTAACTGTGTGTCATTGCTCAGTGTGACTGTGTGTCATTGCTCAACGTGACTAATCTCCATCCTGCTTTTCCCTGGTGACATTGTACTCTTATCTTCCTCCCCAGAAGGTCTGTAAAGACAGTTTGATGCCTTAGCCCTGTTCTGTGAACTTCGGAAGCTGACTGTGAATCTGAGCAAAACTAAAGTTATGATCTTCAACGCGGTGAAGAAAACCTCGGGCTTTCACTTCTTATTCAAAGGAGAGGAGGTCCAGATCACCAGTACTTACACTTATTTGGGAGTGTTGTTCTCTTGCCCCCGCTTCAGTCTACGACCAACTCTCCAGCTTCGAATCAACAAGGGGTACGGGTCCCTAGCCCTCCTTGAGCGACAATGTTTTCGTCACCACTTCCAGGATATCTCATCTAAGATGGATCTGCTAAACACCTTGATTTGCCCCACCGTCCTTTATGGATCAAAGATCTGGGGGCCTTCCTTACTCGAGTCTGATTAGGCATCGGTTGAAAGGGTCAAAACCCTCCTTCTCCGACGTATCATTAGATGTAAACATATTGTACCACAACACATCATCCTTGCTGAGTTTGGAGCACAACCCTTTCGCCTCGAGAAAGTCTTCAAACTAGTTTCCTTCCTGCATTGGATCCGAGGGTTAGCTGATTCAACAAAAGGCCGAGACAGGTACCCTTTTCTAGCTTATTGCTCTGCTCAGACTATAGCCAGTGCTTCCCACTCGGGCAGGACCAAATGTTGGCTTGCAGGGGTCTCGAGTCTTCTTGCTTCAGTAGGGATCCAACTAGATTGTCTTCCCCATTCCAGTACTCTCTGGAAGCCCCTGGGCACCTTCTGCCAACCACACAAGAGTTAAACAAGATCATCAGAGACGACATCTACAAGTAGTTCGTTTAGGTTACTTGGATTAATCCTCCCGGAGAACTGCGCCCAAAAATGGCCTTTTATGCTGAGCACTTCCTAGAGATCAGAGATGGGCTTATTACCCGGCCCCAATATAGGTTCCGCCACTGGATGCACACCCTTCGGATCCCTCTCGGACAGTTTAGAGTAGGCTCTCATAGACTCCGGGTTGAGTCAGAACATCATATTGATAGATAAGAGAGGATCTGCCAACTGCGTCACCTTCAGGAAGTGGAAACCGAGTCACATTTTATCTTCAGATGTCCTGTCTACTATGAGACCAGAGGACGCTTCTACTGTCTGTTCAGGGGCCTCCAAACTTTATCCGCTTTCTTCAGGTACACTAATCAGAGATGTCTAGCGCTCTATGTATAGGAGGCCCTCAGATTTCGAGTGTAGCTCCTCCAGCCTCCCATAGACCAAACACCACACAGTAGATCACGACATTCTTTAGCAGGCTACCATCTTCCGGAGGCACCAAGAGATCTAGTGACCTTGACATCAACCTAGCTCCTAGATTAGTAAGGGTTGGAGGTTCTTGACCCATGAGACCTCAGCAGCAAATCCGTACCAGACCCCCCTCCTTGAGGCGCTCAGGACCCTATAAACCCCCCAGCATTGTTCCAGAGGGGGCCCCGTGCCTACCAATTCCGAATCAGGACAGCAGACACTTCTGCAGTTCCCACATTTTTCCTCGTTCAGCCTCGGATGTTAGGAGTACCAGACCCTCCTAGATTACTTTGGCTCCTGGATCTTGCCCACCCAGGATCCTTTGCCCTTGAGCAGGGTTACAAGGTTGGAATTGGAGCAAGTGATCTCCCATGCTACAGACTAGACCGCCTTACACATCTTTACTTCTCTCTTCTTTCTTCTTTTTTTTTTTACTTGTATTGCCTATATTATATTTTCTTCACGGGAGATCGGTTGATCCCCCTGCATGCATAATACATCATTATAACCGACAGTCCTGTTGACCTATTTGTGGTCATTAGTGGACATTAATAAAATTATCATATCTTATCTTATCTTATCTATCCATATTGAATGCATTGATCTAATGCTTGAGTGAAGAAATTTTTTTACGAAGAAATCCTTCATATCAATTCTTGACAGTTAAGTTTCCCTCTAAGTGGAGAGATAGCAGGAAGAACTTCATTCTGAGATCTTCATGTACAATATTGCTTGCTTGGAGAAATTGCATGAATGCCCAGATATGTGTAGCTACATGATACTTATATTGTTGGAATAATGGAAAAATTGCTTTCCCATCATCTTGAATGGTATATTGGTGTGGATATCCTGGAATGCATGAAAAATTCAATATATCCATCCATAATTTGTAATTGGATGCCATATCGTCAGGCTTCCTTGTCTTTATAGAGCACTTCTTTTGTTTTTCTTCAATTGGAGTCTCCAGGAGAGACATGCCAGGTTAGCTAAACAAATCTCGCCAAAGTACTAAACAAAACAAGGGCATGCTTGAGTTGATAATCACTGAGATCTTGGTGGAGTCGCCAGATAAGCTTGCAAGGTTAGTCCACAAATATATGCGATAAATAGAGACTTACCTCAAACTTACCAACAAATGTCGTTTTGTCAGGGGAGTGAATGACTCTAGATGGACTGCTTCAAATTTTGAAATAGTTCCTGACAATGGTGCCAAAAATGTTACAAGATGAAATGGCAGCCTAAGCCACCGGCAAGCATATGTGGAGAAAGTGACCACTATCCCCTTAGTCACGTCTCTGAACTTCTTTGGAAGTCGAAACCTCCTAGGGGACAGCCCTAATGACAACTCTGCAAAAGACACTTAGACACAAAATAATGTCTACTTTGAAAATTGTTAGTGACCAGTGCCTCATTGGAGTCAAATCAAGAATGAAGAAGACACACCAATATATATGGATACGAATCGCAACAAAATAAGAGCAGTGCCATTAAGGCATAGTATTCCAAAGGAAGGGCCCAACCATGACCACCATTGCTCAATAACATCCCTCCTGGTCAAAAAATTGGCTCTCTCTCTCCCTGGGGCACTTCTGAAGGTGCTATGGGTACATATGCATCGTAACAACTATAAAAATTGCCAAAGTAGGTATGACAATAATTATTGACTGGATTATTAAGAATCCTTACGAATCCCAGGCACAGGAAAAATCAGAAGTTCTTGAATCTTCTTCTTCTTCTTGGGGCTTCTATCTCTATTGACTATGGTAGAAGGGAGAGCAAAAGAGGAACCAATAGTTTTCTAGTTCCCCATTTGGAAAACAAAGGAGGAATTAAGGATAAGAACATTAAACCAATTGTCCATGGGATGGCTACAATGGACCCTATTAGTTTTTAATTTGAATTTGAAGTCCTCTGCAGGACCTATAATTAAAGACTGATGCTCAAAAGCTTAGATTATTTCCTTCTGGTTTATTGGTAGATGGAAATAGTATTCGTACAAGGGAGCAAATGAAGAGACTACTTACAAAGAAGTACCCTAACTATTGTAAGGAAAAAACACTAGGGATAAAATATTCCAGATGACTAAAGAAGAAGATGACTCCTTAGAGGACTATGCAGAGAGATTCCACATTACTATAAAAGGACTACCTGTTAGAGTTTGTGTAGCGAGGCAGTTACTTTTGTTGATTTTTCTGAGCAACATCGAGAGCCCTTCTCATAGGAGAATCGGACCACCTGGTCCGGGATCATGGTAAAGACTCAACCCAGTGTTGAGTGACCATTATGTTGAATGTTAGATATCTGGTTTGGGACCATGATATAGACCCAGCTCTGCCCTGGGTAGACTCAACCTAGTGTTGAGTAGACATTTGGTCCAGGACCACGATGTAGACCAGTCTAGTATTGGTCGACTCAGCTTAGTTCTGAGTAGCCACTCCCTTGGAGAATGGAGGCACCTGGTCTATTACCAGGAAGGCACTGTAAGCCCTAGACTGGGTCTAGGCATGTGTGGCACTGTGACCCTTGATCTATGGGATTGGTGTACTTCTCCAAGGATTAGCTACCCTTGGTTAAGTTACCCTAGTACCAAATCTAGGTGTCACACAGAGTGTGAGATAAAAGCATTAGTAACTCTCTTGGTTTATGATGATGTACTTTTGGAATAAAAAAAGGACCACATGTAATGACCACAGGGGCACTTGGAAAAAGGCCAAAGTCAAAAGTCAAAATAAATAAGGAATTTTGTACCATAGGAAAAGGACCACAGGTGGAAGTCAAAAATAAATAAGGACTTTTGGTAAAAGTCAAAGGTAAATAAGAAGACCTTTTGGCAAGAAGGTAAAAGTGAAATTAGGAAAAGATTAAATTATTATTATTTTTATCTTTTCTAATTTTGTCCACTTAACAGGTGAATGAAGGCTATAAAAGAAGATGAAGTCTTCTCATTATTATACAACAAGTTTGCTCTCATATATGAAGATACTACTTTTGCTGAAGAAGACTGTTCTCTTGCCTCAGCTAGGGCATCCTTTCAGCAAACCCTCAGCTAGGGTTTTATCTCAGAAATTCGGGGCAACTCTTTTCTTTTCCAGGCAACCATTTTTCTCTTTCTCTCTCCTCACAGGCTGTCCATTTTTTCTTCTTTCTGGGAAGGTGATTAAGGGTTTGACCCTTCTTCTATTCATCACGGGAAGGCCTCTTTAGGGCCTTTCCCTCTAGGCACCCTCGGGCAGCCTCTAGCAGGCATACCCGTGAGGGTTTGGCCCACGGCCAACCCTCGGGTAGCCTAGGGCAGACCCTCGGGTAGCCTAGGGCAGACCCTAATAGGGTTGTCGTGGCCACACAGGCCCTTCGGGCAGCCTGTAGGCAGACTCGTGAGGGTCTTGTAGCAGCTCGGGCTTGCTTAGGCCTTAGGGCAGGGCTGCAAACCCTCCGGGTAGCAACAGAGCTGCATATCAGGCAGTCGGGCAGACCACGGGCAGGTAAAAAGATCAGGGGGCAACAATGAGGTACAGATTGGGCAACTCAGGTACAGTCTGGGTAGTCTAAGATTTTTCGGGCAACAGACAGAAGGTACAGTTCGGGCAGTCTGATATTTTTTGGGCAGTTTGAGATTTTCATACAGGAGAGAAAATCTTGCTTTGCGTAATTTTTATAAATCTAGAAATTGTGGATCTGTGGCTTGTATTATCAGTCTGATTTTTACTGATAAATTTTTGTTGTAACTGTTAAAAATCTAGATCTGGATTTGAGGAACTTCTTGAAGAATTTCCTAAGTCATCTCATTTACAAGATGAGCTACTAATGCTTTTGGGGTTTTTGTCCTTTGAAGGTTTCTCCAGTGAAAAATCTTGTGTCCATTGTGCTGATGTGATAAATGTGTTTTTACTGCACTGACTATTTGTTTAAGTTTATTTGTAAATTTTTAAGTTATATGCTAATGCTAAAATTCAACATGGTATCAGAGCTTAGCATGTGAAAACACAGTAAAGGGACACTGTTGTTGTTTTTCACTAGATCTTGGAATAAGATTTGCAGATCTAACATTGGATTAAGTGACAGAGATGGCTACCGTTGGTTTCAAACCGGAAGAGAAGCTCTATGGTTCAACCAACTTCAATTCCTGGAAGGCCAGGTTGACAACCATACTTGATGAGAATGACTTGGATGACATTGTTCTTAATGTCACAGAAGAGCCAACTACAAATGCTGGTAGGCTTGCTTACAAGAGGAAGCAAGGTAAGGATAGAAGAGTCATCTATGATTCTGTCAGAGAATCAGTGATGCCTAACATCTCATCTTTGAAGACTGCTAAGAATGTTATGGTACTTTGGTCAATCTATATGAAAAGAAGGCCCCCAGTCAGAAGAGAGCCTTAAAGAAGAGGCTACGAACTTTGAAGCTGAACAAAGATGAAAGCATTGGTTCCTTCTTCACAAAGACAGGTAAGAGATCAACTCACTGCTATTGGTATTACTGTTGATGGTGATGATCTTGGGCAAACGGTGGTTGATGGTCTCCCAAGCTCTTCGGAAACTTTCATGGCATCCGTCTGTGGACGAGAAAATCAGCCAAAGTTTGAAAGGCTTTGGCATGATTGCATAGAAGAAGAAGGAAGGAACTTTGGCAAGGTAATTAAGGAGGACAACCTTGCACTTGTAGCAAAGACAAAGAAATTCAAGAAGCCTTTCCCTCAACAAAAGAAGGGTAAGAAACCTCAGGGTGAGTATTCTGACATGTCTAAAATTGAATGTTATACTTGTCACAAGTTTGGACATTATGCTAGAGACTGCAGGTAGAACAAGAAGAAACCCAAGAGAAGGTTTCAAGCATCCGCTGCAGAAGCAGAGGAAGAAGAAGATGAAGAACCAAAGAAGAGGAACAAAACCAAGGCTAATAAAGCTGATGAGCCTAGAAGAGAGTACTATTTGATTTCTGCTCTAACTGGTTCTTTCTCAGCTGAAGGAAGAACAGAACAATCTGTGAGGCTGCTAAAGACACGATCATTGATCTATATCTTCCTTTGTCTTTATAGGCTGAATCTACCGAAACTGCAGTATACATTCAGAACAAAAGCCCTCATGCTATCTTAGGGGAGAAGACTCCAGAAGAAGTCTTCACCAAGAAGAAACTTGCAGTTGATCACATGAGGATATTTGGTACTCCCGTGTATGTTCATGTGCCAAAAGAGAAAAGAACCAAGCTAGAGCCTTCTGGTAAGGAATGTATATTTGTCGGGTATAGTGATTGCTCGAAGGCTTATTGAGTATATATACCTGGACGTAGGCACATTGAGGTCAGGAGAGATGTGATCTTCCTTGAGGGACTTGTGTTTTGTAAAACACTAGAGCTCTCACCGGAAGATGCAGTTACTCCACTTGAGTTTCCAGATTTAGAAATTCAGAGGGAGGAAGAGGAATTTGATGATCAAATTCCAGATATTCCTGAGAACATTGAAAGTCCACTAGAAGAACTACTTGAAGTTCCTCCTTCCAAAAGGAGACCTGCTTAGTACCGAGAGACGGTACAAGAAGCCGAGAAGGATAGAGCTCCTCCTGGGACTTTCAGAGAAAGCATAAGACCACATAAGTACTCCGGTCTTATGAGTCAGCATATCAGTTCAGAACCTTCATCATACGAAGAAGCAACACGTAAACAGGTATGGGTTGATGCCATGACTGAAGAGTATAAGTTAATCATGAAGAATGATGTTTGGGAAGTTGTTCCCAGACCTGCAGGAAAGTCAGTGGTGACTTCCAGATGGCTTTATAAGATCAAGGATGCTGCAGATGGCAGTGTGGAGAAGTATAAAGTCAGATTCATAGCTCGTGGCTTCACTCAGAAAGAAGGCATTAACTATGACGAGACTTTTTCTCATGTTGCCAGGTGTACTACTATTATAACCATCATTTCACTTGCTGCAGTATTCGGATGGAAGTTACATCAAATGGATGTAAAGACAAGCTTTCTCAATGGAAAGATTGAAGAAGAAGTTTATATTGAACAACCTGAAGGCTTTGTTACTCATGGGAAGAAGACCCATGTATGCAAATTGAAGAAAGCCTTGTATGGAATTAAATAGGCTCCAAGAGTCTGGTATGCCAGGATGGATGGATTTCTCCATAGTCCTGGGGTTTTCCAAAAGTACAGTTTGTTGTCGCCCGAAACTGGCACGCGAGTGTTGAAAGCCCAAACTGCGGGCTCGTCGGCCCGGTGACAACTCTCTCTCGAGAGGCCAATGTCACCACACCTCTCTCTCCTCGCTTCAGGCTGGCTCTTCTCCAGCTCTAGGGGGGTTTCCCTAAGTTCGGATCGCTAAGGCAGGTGCAGTTGAGGACAGGGTGATTTGAAGGGGCTACCTTAGAGAAACTCGGGTAGCAAAAAAGGAAAATGAGTCGGATTGATGGGACAGAAGGGAAGGGAGGATCAATCCTTGAGGGAAGGCCAGTGCCAGTACCAAAAGGGTAAATGGAGTCAGAAGGGGACTCAGAAAGGCTTTGCGTTTCGCAGAAGGGAGACTAAGCTGGTCCGTTCCATAATCAGAGGCAAGGAGAATGGAAGTATAACTGACTACTATCCATTACTCTTAGACCTTTGAAAACATAACAGTGACAAGCAACTTGGCAGCTGCAAATGCTTGCCCAACGTGCTAGATTGTTAGCCCTCTATGCTAAGTCTAGTCTACCACTTATTAAAGACAGAGCACTACGACAGAGATGCCCAAAATATTCCAAAAACTCAACATGATTCTTTATTAATTCCAGGGAAAAATCCACCCAGCCAAAAATTCCATCTTCATACAATGAAAGAGCCCTGCTCTTTATAAGCCAAAAATAAAATAATAGAATCCAGAAAGAAAGTAGGATCATAGATCCACTTTTTCTTAATCAAATCTTAAACTAAAGACTAGACTCTTGAAGTAACTAAAGTAAACTTATCACTTTAGCCACTAAAAAGATATTTTGTCAAAGTTAACTACACCTTAGGCTACCCTAAAGATCTCCACTTTAATTAAAGCATATCAAATGCTTGACTTAGAGTTTCAACCATGAATTGGTTCTCCCAAAAATGCCAATTAGCTGCCAAAGAACCTTGAGATATACATGGGTGAGGTAAAAGCTCCGATCGAAGACACCCATTAGCTCATCTGCTTGGTTGTCAAAGAGAAAGGGACGCTTGAATCAAGAGGTGGGCAGGCTGGCCGCTCCAATAGCCACGTCACCACAATACCCATTGAAAAGGTCGATTCTACCCAAACGTGGGCACCCAAATGCAGCCGGATCACTGAAGTCGACAAGCAACTTCTCACGGCTCGGATGCTACGGGAACTTGAGTGGCTGCCAAACAGAGACGTGGGGCGGGTTTAATCCACGTGAAGGAGAATGCCCAGTTTGGACTCAGTCTTATGACTGCCAGAAGAAACGTGGAGATCCATCTGCACAAAACCGGTTTTCATTGGAATTGGCATTTGGAAAACTAAACAGATGGAGATCTCTACAGTGATGTTCTCCACGCAATCAGCTGCCAAATGCAAAATGGACACGCGGGTCCAAGGCTCCCGTGAAGAAATGCGCTGATGTACAAGTTATGGCTCACCACAAATACGCTGTCGGCTGCCAAGAACGCGTGGATCTCTCATCAAAATTTTGATTTATGCTGCGTGCTTTATTGAACCCCAATCCCTGGCCATGATTTATTAGAAGTGAAGCTTTAGATTGTCAAAACAGAATCAATTAGTCACTTTCAAAGTCCATCATTGAAATGGCTTCTACTTCATGGAAAATGTTTTAGCTTGGAGTTGTCCCGTGTAATCGGCCGCGTGATGCTGATCACGCTTCTTTGGGCAAACTTATATTTTCAGAAGACGCCGTGCCAGTCTCAAACTCATGAAATGCTGAATAAATCTGGCGTGCTTTGTTTTATAGCTGTGGGCTACATCAATTTGACAGTCACAACGCTTTGATGTGATGGTGGGTAGGATTTGAATAGCAGTGATCGACGGTTCATGTCAATTCATGCCCATTCCGAGAATTTTAAAATTTATGTTGTAACTTGGAACCTCGGGCTAACTCGGAGATGCCATGAAAAGACCCATGAATTACTCCACTACTCTGCTGCAAAAAGAAATGCGGGTCGGTACACGATGTAACTGACCATTGATTTCCTTCTAATGCCACGTTTATCGTGAATGTGTACTGATCTCAAGAGGTTCTCGGAAGATACGTTTCTTCTTTTCACGGGTGGACAGGATCGCAACATAAATTTAAGTGTGAGCTCTCGCAGAAATGCAGAGGTATCTGAGAAGCCTTTGAATTGAACTCGTCTGTTGATGGCCATGAACCCAATTTCAATAAGGAGTTTAAAGCAGGAGCGGCCGTAGAACCGAATTCCAATGATCATGCCAACACTGGAAACAACTTCTTCAACACCATCTTATGGGGTAGCTGCTCAGCAAGCTTTGGAAGCTTGAAAAAAGGAATCTTTCTCCACGTTGTCTTTTTAATTAAGGACCTCTAGCTCATTGTGAAAATAATCATTATTCTCGATTAATTTAGCAGTATTCAGTCTCTTGTGCTTAAAACCATAAATCTGAAGGATCCGATTGTCTGTGAAATTGAAAGCCCTTTCCATACTCCTCAGACAACGCTCAACTGGGTAATCTCCATAGCTACCACATCCCACAAAATGATTGGCCACCTTACATTTCCAAGTCCAGGATGGTAGGTTCGGATCATGTCCTCATACCTGTCTGCCACAATAACCCAATAGCCATGAAAAATTAAAAAATAAGAGCTTTCCAGAAAAACATTGTGAGAGTAGTTCACCGAGCCTTCCACTGTTTAAAAGAGCAGGGAAGACACCTCCATGGCCAGGTGGGTACCCTACGAGGAGAGGCCTTTTCTCACAGTACTTCCCCATTAAGACGGTTTATTTAGGTTCATCTTCCACAATGGTAGTCTCACCAGTTTGAGCCCCTTTTTAGTGGTCATAGTCCTCCATAGAATTATGAATCTCTGCTGGTGACATCCTTACCTTTACAGCAATCTGAATGATACCATCCTTATTAGCTAGCTTGAAACAACTCTCAGGAATGATCTTCTTCTCCAAACCTGATGTATCCTGAGTGCTAGTCTCAACATGATTACTTTAAGGATGGGATACTATCTAATTTCCAATGCTTATTGAACATTTGCTGTCGTCTTTAAATTTTTTACCAAACAGTCAGATTATTTCGTTGTGCTTTGTAGGCGGTGTAATGACTGCATTTTTGTTGAAGACAAATCAAAGAGGCCACTGATGGTCTTCTCTTGCTGTTTTGTAGACACCTTTGTCAAATTGGGGGTAACACAGTTGATTCTAACTTGTACTTTAAAGTTGTTCATAATCATGTCTTGATACTTGTTCTATATGTAGATGACTTGTTTCTTACAGGTGATGAACAGTTGATAGACTAGTGTAAGAGGGAGCTTACCTCTGAATTCGAGATGAAAGATCTCAGATTGATGCATTACTTCCTTGGCTTAGAAGTCTGGGAAAAGCCAGGTGAGATCTTCTTGACACAAGGAAAGTATGTAGTAGATATCTTGTAGATATTTGGGATGCAAAACTGCAAGTCCATGAGCGCACCAATGACTACCAACTTGACAAAGTTGCAGTACTCGGCCTCTAGTTCACAGAGTGTGGACTCTACTCTATATAGACAACTCATTGGCTCCTTGATGTATCTTGTGCATACGAGACCATACATCTGCTACACAGTGAATGCACTGAGTCAGTTCATGTCAGATCCGAAGCACATACACTTGGTAGCTTCCAAACATGTACTCAGATATGTGCGAGGTACTATTACGTATGGGCTCACGTATACTTCCAGTAGTGGAGTATTGTTATCTGGATATTCGGATTCAGATTGGGCTGGCAGTGTAGTTGACCGGAAAAGTACCTTTGGTTATTGCTTCAGTATGGGATCAACAATGATCTCTTGGTAAAGTACCTTGGTGATGCATGAGCAAATCCCTTACCTAGTAGTGATACAAACTTAGAAATAGTCAATAAGCATGTACTTGAGGTTCAATGTTATTTAAATTTTTAATCTTGATACTTGGATTACTGTGATCCTAATTTATGAGATTCTGCAAAGCCTATTTATTATAATGTTATTCTTGTATAAAAGCTCAATAATTATCCTAGAAGGATGAATCCTACTTTTTAAGAGAATAAACTTTTTAATATTTATACAATAAACTTATCTCATTGTAATAATTAGTTCTGACTATGCAGGCCTTACTAGGTGTGAAAATGAAGATTCTGAAATAGATTTTTGGACAGTTTTTTTGTTTTAAATTTTATTTTTTGGTTATGGATGTTCTGTTTCTTAAACACTATACATATTTTAAATGTCTTGGCAGTTGGCATATACGCATGAGGATGCGAATTCCAGCAGAAGGTCCACTTGATCCAGTAGCACCTTTAGAACTGCCACATGCTCTTCATGCTTTCAAACGTCTTTCTCAATCGGATGTACTGAATGAGGTTGTCAAATTTACTCTAGTGTGCTGAGTTCAAACAGGATATTCTCATATACTAGCTGTTCAAATTCATGCTGATGCACATTATGTTACCAAAGTAGTAAAATATTACTTCGAAGTTCGCATACTTGCAGATCATCTGCACAATAGCTATGACTTACGGATTTCTGGATTTGAGATAAGAATGGATAGATGTAATCCAATAGTTTTTTTTCAATCCTTTTGATGACTGCATGTTAGCTTATTTGTATTTCATAGTAAACTGGTTGAACATAACTAAAGATCTCCATGTCATCTTTTGCTGCTGTTATACTCATTTTTCATTTCCTTGCATCTCATTTTAGTGGGGTCTTTTGCAGCTTCTCTTTTTGTTTGGCTATTATTACTGATTTTAGTCACCAGTCCCTTTGGCCTTTTTCTCCATATGCTGGTTAATAGTTGTATGCAACCATGCAATTTGATTCTCCAATATATAACTTGTAATTTGATTTATCTCCCTGATGTCCTGAAGCTTGCTTCCTTATTCTTCTCCCCATACTTCGAAGTTTGAATACAAATTTACCATGGATACTAAGATGGATTATAAAGGATCTGTTTGGCATTGTGAATTGAAAACAAATTTTTCACTAAAATTTAAATCAATAATTTTTTATTGAAATTTGCTGTTGGCATGGTTTTTTTCTATAGGAAGGATATCATACCTTTCGTGGAGGATTTTGGAATTACTTCAGCTTGGGTGAGAATCTACATCTTCAAGAAGCCAGTAATGTGCATACATAATATTCTAGAGGAAGCAAAGCTAAAAGTTTTTTTTTTGTTTGAAAAATATTTCTTATATTCACAAAAACATATTTACATACAAAAATGCAAAGAGTGGAAGGGTTTATACAATGCCTATCATAACCTCCTTCCATAGAGTAACTAAAGCATAGACAAAGTCTGAGTAACCAGCAGGAGCCAAACTTTTGGCATCCTTGATCAACAATTCACCTTAGCCAACAATTGGTGATGTACCTCATCTTTCCATAAAGCAATAAAGGCAGATATAGAACTTGCCTTTTGATCAAATATATACTTCCACCTGAGTTTCGATTGAAATAATCCTAAACGAGAGGATCTAATAAAATACAATGTCAAAATATGGTTTACACTTACATTTGACCTTGGTCATTTGTTATCATTTGTTTTGATTGATACAGATATTTTCAATGATTTTAGACTTCTCATGGACTGTTTACTCTATAGCTGTTGGACTGGCTTCCAAACATAGTTAACATAAGATGAGAGCAACTTGCAATTGAGGAGGTTAGTATGTGTGCAACCTACTCATACATGTATAAATTTAGGAGTCCATGCGAAAGCCATTCATGTATGTGTGTAGAAAGCCCAAGATACATACATTCAAGCACGTATGCATGGTATCCATTCAATGCCCATGGCTAATGCAGCCAGGGATTTGTTGGAGGAAGTGTCTGTAGTGTGTATCATTGGGATGCAAGGGCTTCTGCTTACCAACTAGTGGAAAGAGTAACATGACCAGTGAACCATTTACTTCGGATGACATATAAACATTAAGCTAGCTTCCATTTCCCATTGCTTTGCCAAATTAAACAACCATAGAATAGTTCATCCAGGGCTTATGAAATGCTCGCATTCCTATAGAAAATAGCCTTTATTTTACTTATGAACATTATGCATGCAAATATGAAAGGGTCATGACTCATAAGTTATAACATCATATGTTTTTGAAAAGAAGGAGAATTGTGGATGGACAACTTGTAAGATTTTCCAGCCCTTCATGGTAGCTACTAGGGAATTTCAACAGAAACAAATTGCTTGTCTCTTCTCGGATATACCACCTACCAAGAATTTAGAGTAGTAAATTCTATTTGTAGCCAGCTGACTTGTGGAATTGTAACAGCAACACACAGCTGGCATGAATGGTTGAAAGTGAAAATGCTTCAGTTTAACTGGGTCATATAATTTGTAGAGTAACATGCTTCCATAATTTTCATAGTGATCTTCGACGTGCATGAGTATTTCAAGCATCTATGGTCTGTATCCAACCTAAGGTAACCTTGAATGTGAGCCTTTGAGGCATTTATAGCACCTCAAATAGCCTTTGAATTCTTTTGTGGGGTTACCCAATCACTTTACTTCCAAGCCTTTGAATTGCTAGTTGACTCGCACTTGGATTTGTCCATGTGTGTGGTTCTCTCCTATTTTTCCTTATCAGGCTTGTAATTTTTGTGGTTCTTTTGGCAAAATTTTAGGTCCCTTTTGTGGTCTTGATGAGCACTTAGGACTCAGAGGTCATTTGTGCTCATCATATTACGTAATGTTTTGTGTGTGTTTGACTTGTAGTGGCATTTTTTAGAGCGATTTTGCCTAGTATAATATTACTCCTCTAGTTTGTCGACTTTGTCTACATAGATTTGTAGCTCCCAGAATAAAATTATAAATCTAGGTAGGTGTCCTGTGGAGTTACACAAGGTGTCAAATGTATATCATTCTCTGTTTAAGGACCTGTTAGCACCCAGGATTTCTCCTTGTGACATCCTTGTGCCAACATCTGGACCCACTGGTTTGTGTTCATCAACCTAGCTTCATTCTAAGCAGTTTCCATGCATGGCAGTGTTCGTATATGCATTGTTAGAGTGCAGGGGCTTCATATTCAGTGTTCCCTATGTTTTAGGAAGGCACTGCAATTTTGGGCAGTTACTATTTCAAGAGATGGGGTGGTGTATGCATGTTTTGTTAAAGTTTAGGGTTAGTTCAGATTTAACATAAATAGATATACTTCAATGCATAAACAAAATTATGAACAAGGTTAGATTCAGAATAGTACGATTTCAATAAAAAATAAACTGAAATAAAACAAACATAATTTTCATCTCTTTCGACTTTAACACTCCATTGGTCACTGCGTTAAATTTGGTCCTTGAGATGATTCACCAAATGCCATGTACAGTAACAAAGTAATAAAAATAATGTACAACAATAAAGAATCGTACCAATTATTTTGAATCAACCTTATATTCAGATACTTTTGAGTTTTGATCTTGTCACCAAAGGGACAAGTAAAGAAACAGACCTCAGATCTTTAATCAACAGGGTGAGAAACTTCAATCAATTTAGTAGCACAGTCATACCCGGTATAGTCATACTCACAAGAGACACACATTCATACTGGGTAAGAGACATGTTGAAAGCTGTCTCCTCACTTGAGAAAGTGGGAGAGGTGTGGCCTTGGGGGCAAGCACAGAGCTAGGTACTGTCACCTACTCCTAGCTCCTCCATTTAGGCTAACTCCTAACGAAGCCAAGGGGGGTAGTCCCTAACAAAGAGTTTCTATGGCTCAATGTATTTTAAGTGTTTTTGGTGTTGAGTGATGCGGATGGGTGTTTGTTTAGGAGTTTTTGATGAGATCACAGTTTTAGATGAAATAAACACAAGATAAAGGGCAATCCATGTTGTGATACAAGATATAAGATTAACAGTATAATAAAGACTCGAAAAATAAAAGCATCCACAGATAGATAATAAATTCAAGTAGAAACTTCAAAAGGACAAATGACCCATATTAATTAAAACATGTAAGTGTAAATAGATTAGTGCCTTATGGAGTAAAAAAATTGTATAGTGCTTGGGGATGCTGGAGATACAAGTCTTGAAAATAACTGTTTGTGAGAACGCTTTGCAATTGTTCTTGGTTTATTTTATTGTAAATTTTAAAGATGATATTGCTTAAGGTGTCTAGGAAAACTAACCAAGAATACTTTTAGTGGCTCTGTTTGAAGACATGACGGACCTGTCTGGAATCACAAGCTAGGTGTTCGGAGAATTTAACCAGCGAGTCTCCAGATTGGGTTGCCCAGCGCCCACACTTGGAATTTTCCCACTACCTGAGTATTTATTGAAAACGCTGGTGCATTGGTTGTGGGGTGAAAGTTTTATTATGTTATTACTTGCAAGATTAACAAATCCGATCACCGTTCTGAGTACGAGTCCAACTTTTTAGGGTCGGCAGAGCATACTAGGTGAGGGATAGCAACGAAGTAAATTTTAATGTTTAATGAGTTGAAATGATTTTAAATTAGGAGCACACAGTTCAACTCTCCGACAGAGAGCGCTCTTGACTTCTCCTTATGACAGAAGTTTAAGAGACTTTAACTAAACTATATGCTTGATGCAAGGAAATGCAGTGGGAATGCTCTCCGATAGAGAGTGCTCTTGACTTGTGTTATGGCAAGTTCAAGAGACTTTAGTTCTCTGTTAAAAGACGAGCACCTTGAAATAAGAACAAAAAGATGATGTAGTTCAAATAAACAAAAGATGAGATGACTAAACTAACAATTAGTATCTACTTTGCAAAAAATGAAACTACTCTAAGTACTTGAAATAAATCTAAGCTAAGAACAAAGACACTCTTCCCCAAATGGGGAAGAAAAACCAAGTATGGGAGGCCTTATTCCACTTAGCCTTGTTTTATTAATGAAGTACAAATACCTTGGGAATTTAATCCTTGTAAGGACTTTTGAGAACTAACTTAAGTAAAAATGAAAAACTCTTATGAGTTTGTACAAAGGAGAATGACTTATTTTTGGTTTTGGATCCTTGTCTTTGGATCTAGTTCTGCTTGCTCTTTCTTGCTTGGTTTTGCTTTTAGTTCACTTGTGGATAAGAGCTCTAAACAAGGACTAGTAAGAGTGTTAGGAAACCAAATTTTACCTTGTGATTTGAAAAGATTAAGTGGATGACAAGACAAGTGCCTTATGAAATGAAACAAAAGACCAAAACAATGGAATGAGACCCAAAATCAAAACTTGGAAAGGACAAGGCAAGCTCACCGATTTTGATGTAAAATGTGCGATTTTTGACAAAAACGAGTTGAGATTTTTTGAGAATTTAAAATTAAAGATTTTAAAACATTTTAAGCTAATTTCCAAAATCTGAAAAACAACAGAAAGCTTCAGAAAATCAGTAAAAAATCAGCAAATACAAAATTGCATGTTTTTCGAGAAAAAGTAAAAAAAGTAAAAAAAAAAAAATTTTGAAATTAAAAAAAAAAAATTTTTAGGCTAATTTCCAGAATTGAAATTTAGCGGAAAATTGTAAAAGTCAGTCAAAAAAACAAGCTTAAAATGGCATGCTTTTCAAGAAAAACACAAAAAAAAGAGAAGTGATTTTTTCGAAAATTTTCCAAAATTTTTAATATTTTTTCAAGAAATTCCAGAATTGAAAAAATGCCTAAAAAACATAGAAAAACTAGCAAACAAAAGTGGAAAATATGCATGTTTTTTGAGAAAAATAGTGCACGTTTCCCAAGATAAAAAAGAAAGAAATAAAAAAAGATGAAGAATCAAACAATGAGGTGGGATCAACCTCGGAACAAGGTGACCACTAGAACACTAGTCCAAGAAAACCTTCTAGCTAGCTAGATGCACACAAGGATATAGTGGGATAGAGAAGCAACCACAAAACAATGTGGTCCTTGGGATGAAATCTCAAGTCAAAACTTGGATGTAGAAAAAGATGGATATACAAACATGGAAATGAAACTAGATCTTTAAAAATGAGCCTTTAGAAAGATGGATCTAGCTTTGAAAAAGTAGATCTAAGGCTAGAAAGCCTAGATCTAAATTAGTAGAAGCTAAACAAGCTTAAAATAAAGATTTAAATGACTTGATCACTTCTACAAAAAATAAAGTGGAAAATAGGTAGGATAGAACCTTGAAAATAGAGATCCACTTGTAACGACCAATGTAACCAAAAGAAAGATTGAAGTTTGTTGTTGATGGAGGAGAGGCTAGTCTCGTTGTTGTGTTTCTTTCTTTGAGAAGAGAAAGACTTGGAGAACCTGCAAAAGAAAGAATTAGAGAGGAAAAACCATTGCATGTGCAAAAGCCAACTTGATTTCCAAGCTACTCTCCACCTTGGATGATCCTTGCAAAACCCTTACATTCAAGCACAAATCTGAACGAGATATTTCTAAACTATGTTAGAACATAAATTGAATAATGACTTGCTTAAGAAAAGATAAGGTGAATGAGATATCACCAAGATAGTGTGAACCAAGTCCAAGAACCCATGCATAGACCTCCAAAGTCGCTTTTTATTCCAATAGCATAAACAAGTATTACAATATAGATTTTGGTAGAGTGTTCTTGCCTAAAATCTCCATAAAGAAAAGAGTGCAAAGCACCTCTATATATACAAAAAGGAAAGAAATTAGGGCTCAAATCCCTAAATCCGGACTAATAGTAACATTGGAGTAATTGAATGAGCTCAGCATGATGATTTGGAGTTGAACTGAGTGTTTGGAGTAATGAGGGGGTTGAGGTGGCTCATCCTCCCTCGTAATGATCACCCAACCAATAGATAACCCACACTTCAACCAAAAACGAATTTGACCAAAGAGGGCAAATTTCTGATTGATAGTTCAACTGCTACACTCCGATACTTGATCTGAAACTGATCGATGTTGACTGGAATCATCATAAATGCTTTGTGCCGAGCTAATTAGCTCTTTATTTTATTCAATTTGGCCTTTTTTGGAGATATTTTGATTTTCTCCAATTTATTATTTTTTATTATTTTAATTAATATTTTTCATTTTTTGAGAAAATATTAATTATAAGGCCAAATAATAGTCCGAAACTTAGGATAAGTGTGTCTAGGGGCTAAATGAATGTTTTGGCTTAGAAATAAGTGTTTATTTGCCAAAAACAACCCCCGAATCACTTAATTATTACAAATTGAAAATTTTCAATTAAACCATGGTCAAAATGGTTTTTAATTAATTGAAAAATTTAATTAACTCCCTATAGTCAAAAAAATAAAAATAAAAAATCACCATGCGTCTGGGAATTTTTTTTTTCGGACATTATTTTAATGTATCCTGGGGCTTAGGAAATAATCATAGAACATACCAATAGCGCCTAGTAGGTTCATATTTACTAGTTGGACTCTAATAACCCTCCAAGGCCCAAAATTCAAAATCGGGCATTCCAGCTTTGGAGGAAGCGAGAGAAAACCTCATCGATTATACTCGGCTGTAGGCAAAGCATAATTGACAAGGGAAAAAACTCCCTGGGATACCTTAGTTGAAATTTTACGTCTGAAGGGACTGAGCCACTTGAAACCCCTACTAGCACACTTTATTACAAAAACCCCATGGGGCATGGTCATTTCAACATAAAAATAAAAATGACTTGCCAAAATTGGCTAGGCAAAACATTTTGAACTTCTGCTGCACTGAACATGAACATTGACCATGTTCATCAAATGGTGGCTCATCAGGAGGTTCAACTATGGGACAAAATAGTTGATAACAAGACACACAATCACGCTGACAGAGATACAATCACACTGGCAGAGATACAGCCACGTAGAGCAATGACATACAGTCACGTGGAACAAAGGAGCAATGACACACAATCGCACTGACTGGGAAAAACAGTCTTGCTGGAAGGAATATATTCACGTTGTGCAGCAAGATACCATCACATTGAAGGGAGAAGTTACAGTCACGCTGCTAGAGCTCACACAGTCACGCAGGAGAAGAGTGAATACTCACACGGGTTTTGAGACACGACCATGCTAAGACACGGTCATACCAGGAGTAGTGGGCGGAAGGTTCACGCTGGGCATAAGTCTGTCTGAGCGGAGGACAGTCACGTGGAGCAGCGCCATGCTAAGACACGGTCCTACTAGGAGCAGTGGGCGGAGGGTTCACGCTGAGCGGAGGTCAATCACGTGGAGCATCAAAAGAATGGTCATGCTAGGGAAGAGACACAGGGTCACGTTGGTGCAAACAGTCACGTTGAAGGAACGCAGTCACGCGGAGTAGAGAATGCAGTCACGTAGAGAGAATGTAGTCATGTGGAGAGAATGCAGTCACCCTGGGCGAAAGGATACCGTGGTTAGCAGCAGTCAAAGTCAGGTAAGTGAAATATGACTTATTGGATAATAAAATTGAAGGATAACCTTTGCTTTTTATAATGGTTAGGGGTGTGAAACAATACAACATAAAATACGTTAGGTTGACTTAGGATAGGTACCAAAGGTCCTAAGGGAGTCATAAAATAAAACAAAAAATAAAGTGGTCCAACGGTGTAGTAATAAAAATGGTTCAAAGGTAAAATAAAACCATAAACAATAAATGGTCCAATGGTTTTATAATAAAACCATAAAGGAAAAAGAACTTAGGTTAGTGTACCATTAGTCAAAAATAAAACCCATAAGGTAAGAGTCATCATAACAAAGGTACACACAATAAGAGTGTTAGGACCAAGTAAGATAAAGGACCATGAGTCAACGAAAGGGTGTCACAATAAGACAACCCACATACCCACAAGATCAAGGTGAACCATAAAGGTGGAAAAACAACTCCTTTTACCTATAGGACCAACAAGACCAAGGAATTTAATCTTTTCTCTTTTAAGGTACATTGTTTCATATATTTTATCATTACTGTATAAGGAGAAGATCCAAACTGGATAGTACGATCCTTTGGTCCTCAATATTGCTCCTAAGGGTTGGGTGCTAGTGACATCATTAAGGGGTGGCCAAACCCTTGAGAAACAACATTGCAACAACCGATTAGGAGGGAGGACATCACACATCATCATCTTGGTCAACTTGACCAAGATTCACCCTAATAACTGACCAGGGGTGCTCTTGCAGGAACTGCTTGGCCCTAGACCAGGAATCTTCTTGGTCCTAGACCAGGAATCTGCGTGGTCCCAGACCAAGAAGTCTCTGTCTCAAACTGCAGAATCTGCTTGGACCTCTTGTCCAAGAAATTGTTTGGTCCTAGACCAGAATACCCTAGAGACATATAGGGGCCCTAACCACATGTTAGGGATTTTGCCACGGCATCAACCTGCTTGGTCGTAGATCAAGAACCTCAGGATACTATTGGGGGCCTAGGGTACTTTCTAGGGTTCTTACTTTTCCCTAGTTAACTGACTAGGGTACCATCTTCTCTGAGAATGGGTCTCTCAGCTGCACTAACTTTAACATGTTCCAGTTTGGCCACGTCCTTCCATGTCATCCTCCTTCCTTTTTTTGTTATTGGTGATATGACTTGATGGTGGGTTTGTATTTTCCATCAATAATTTTAATTCATGATCAAATTCACATGTATACTGCACATGTGGATTCATTCTGTAACTTTCCTTAAAACCCAATCTTGAGTTACCCAGTATTTTAAATTTATATTTCTGATAACCACAAATGAGCTTCTTCACAAATATTGCAGCGAAAAATAAATACCGAGAAAAATATATAACGACAATCTCATCAATAGAGACAAATATTTTTGGGTATGAAAACCCCCGGAAAAACACAAGATGGGAAAACTGGTGCAACAATCTAAGAAGATATTTTTATCAACAAGATATGGAACGATACAATCCAGAAATCCATTTTACCCAACTGGGCAAAATCGTACAACCGAAAGTCACTGAAAACCCCAACAAGATCGTACGGCCCTTGCGTCAGCCCTGTGTCAACGTGTACGACCCTGCATCAACATACGACCCTCTGAGTTAGCATACAACCTCTCTGCGTCAGCGTATAACCCTTGTGTTAGATCGTACGACCTCCTGCGTCAGCTTGTACGACCTCTCGGTGATTTGCCTGAGTTGCTTTGTCGATCTCCGGAAAATGTCCTTTAATCTCACTCTCTCCAAAATTCTCCTGCAAACTTTTTTTCTCTCTCCTGTTGAAAAGCTATGAGCAAGAACTCTCTCTCTGACAATGAGTGTGTCAAAGCAACTGTGTAGTGTGTCCTCTTCACCAAATCAATCTCCTTTTAATTCAATGGCCAAGAAAAAACCCTAACTCTCACTATGGATTAATGGATGAGATCCTCCAGTGAGATGAATGGTCAAGATTAGATTAGCTATCACTTTAATTATTTTTCATTTGAACTTTATAAAAGTGCCTCCATTAAGTCAAATTAAAATTAGATCACATAATGCACTTTTCCTAAGTATAAACTTTGGATAAAGGCAATGATCAATCTGGCTTTCTGTTTATGTCTTCTATCAATCAAGGACACATGCAAATGATAGAAGACCTTCCTTGTTGCCACTTTCTAACACTCCCTCTCAACGAGGAAGGGATTTGGTAGCAACCCTAACTTGTCTCTAAACTTTACAAAACTGTGCTTGAAAAGTGCCTTGGTAAGTATGTTTGCCACCTGCTCATCTGTCTAAATGTTCTCCAACCGAATGGTTCCTTTCTGTGCACAGTCTTTGAGGAAGTGATACTAGATGTCTATGTGCTTGCTCCGGTCATGGAACACTGGATTCTCAGATAGCTTGATGCCACTTTGATGATCACAGTGAACCACTGTAACCTCTAACTCACACTTGAATAACCTTGAAAGCAATTTTCTCAGCCACATCCCTTCACAAGCAGCCAAATTGGTTTCCATGTACTCAACCTTTGCCGAGCTCAATGCAACTGACTTCTGCTTCCTGCTGAACCAAAAGACAACCCTTGACCCAATGTTGAAGCAACAACCTAAAGTGCTCTTTTGGTCTTCTACACATTCTACCCAATCAGCATCTGTGAAGCTTGCTAACTGTACACTCCCACTACGCTCATAAACCAACTCGTACTCTTATACCTTTGATGTAGCGAAGCACATGCTTCACAACTGTCTAATGTACTCTCTGAGGGTCCACCATGAACTGATTCAAAGGGTTGACTCCAAAGTTGATGTTTGGTCGTTTGTTGACTAGATACATGAGCGACCCGATAAGCTGGCGATACATAGTAGGATCGAACTCCTCTGAACTCGATGCATCAATCTTCCTTTAGTTGGTAACTAGAGGTGTGGTGATGGGTCTACAGTTCTCCATCCTGTATCTCCTTAAGATCCCTACTGCATACTTCCCTTGTCCAATGAAGAAGCACCCATCTCTCTGCCAAACTTCCAGACCTACGAAGTAATGCATCAACCCTAGGTCTTTCATCTCAAACTCAACTACAAGGTTGGACTTGCAGTCCTTGATCAACCTCTCATCTCCTGTAAGAAAGGGATCATCTACATACAAGACCAGTATGAGAGGTACCTCACCTAACAAAAAGTACAAGTTGTGGTCAACCTCCCTCCGCTGGAATCCCATCTCCCATAGATAGTTGTCAATCCTCAAGTACCATGCCTAAGGTGCCTAATCGGGAGAGAAAGGGGTGTAAATTATATGAAGAATAAAAACAATACAAAAGATAAGTAAAGTTTTCTAATTAGTCCTACCATGCATCTCTTTCCCCTTTCGAGTAACTCGGGAAATCGTGGGGTTAGTATTTGTATTACTTTGACAAATGAATGATATAACAAAAATGAACTTTTATTAAAGTATACTAATCTGCACAAAAGAAACTACACTAAAACAGGAAAGTCACGAAATTCGACACTGATGCAAATCCTCCCTGGGGGGATGGGGAGTGGGATTTGAAGAGCTTCCTCAAATATTTTATTATGAGATTACAACTTGCTCAAAGAAGAGTAAAAATGCTTCTTTCTCTTTGTAATTTTGGAGAAAGTAAGCTTACAAACTATTTGGGAAAGAGCTAGAATGTAAAGGGATGGTTCTAGAGGCCTTCGATTGCTTAGATATTTGACTTTTTCGCCGAAAAGCCCTCCAACCTGCTAACTACTGTAAAAAACCAGCGAGCTATAAAGTGTTAGAAATGCCCAAAAAACACTTTGAAAGTGGTTTTGGCCACAACAAAAATTTATGGAAATAAAGACTGCTAGAAACTAGATCTAAGGCACAACAATTAACTAAGAAGATTGGGATTGTAAGACAAGCAAATACAAGCCCAAGGGGGCACCATCAGCACTGGTAGAAGAAGTTCAGTTGATAAGAGTGATTTGTGGGATTGATGGAGTGATTTTCAAGGGAAGCATTGGAGTTCACTTGAGTAGGTGGCGTCACATCTCCACATGAGACACGATCCCATTTCCTGATTTGATTTTCCCACCAATCAACAATGTGTGAAGTAGTAGCTTCTCTTAACTCTTGATTTGATTCGCACTTGAATCCTCACCCTGTTATCTCTCAAAAATGCACTTGCGTTTGTTTAAGGATCTGGAGCCATCACGTTCTATAATGGAAGCATGCTCTATGCTATGTGGAGATACACCTGAAGGTGCAAATTCATCAAGTTATTGATACATCTGGGACCATAGTAAATCAAGCCAGGTGTCGGATAATGGCTGTAAGGAAAATATGCAAGTGGCGCATGACTGAAACTGAGGAGTTTATGACAGGCAACAGTGAGGGCTTTTTGATGGATTCTTTGACCATTTCAACAGAATGAAGGCACTGTGCATGCATATTGGTAGTGAGAGGAAGTTTGTAATAAACAAGTGGTGGATGAGAAGAAAAGTTAGCTCCGGTCCGTCCTTGGTCCCTATACACTGGAACTCCTGGCGCTGGTTTCTAAGGATCGTAGTATTGCAGCTTCACTAAATACATCCAAGGCCCCTTCTTTAGTATTGCAACCTTTAGAACTATTGCCATACTGTGGACTTTCATATGTAGAACTTATCTCTGGAAGGGATATGGAAGCTCTTAATCATTTTTGGATTGATGATGAGGAAATTGATTGGCCTTTTGTCACCCCAAGCTTATTTGCTTTATTCCAGGCCATGCAATCTATTGTGGTATATATGTCTAGATTCATTGATCAATACTCCAAGGTGTGCCATTCCTAGAGGGAGTTGAAGATATTTTCGAAAGCTCTAAAGTACTGTTTAGGAGTTTTTTGTACAGTTTACACTCAGTTCCCATTTTGTCTTGGACAGAGAAGAAGATATTGTATTGACCATTAGTCTAAATTCGGTGTCAATTTGAACTAAGGTTTTCGAATCATCACCTAAGCACACGCTGGAAGCATCATAAAAAGAATTTATCGAGTGATGGATAGAGCATTTGGTCCACTGTTTTTTAGATGATCCAAAAACAGAGCTCCTAGGCATGCCTAGCTCTCGGTCTCCAGCGTCAAACAACAAAAGGGGAAACTGAGTCTCTCCACAGATGTTGTACATCGCCATCCCCTCTCCATAACTCGTGGCCGAAGCATGTAAAGGAGAATCTCACCATGATTCCGAAGCAGTATAAAAAATGCTAGGTTTCAATTCAGAAACTTTTTCACGTCAGCTCGTGAGTTAAGGGGAGGAATTGGTGTTCAACAAAGCACGCAGTTTAAATTAAATTTGGATCAGAGCTTCCACCTGGATTCAATGGGATGACAAGATGACGATTGTTTTTGGGGCACTTTGGGTGATACACAGAGTTAGCAGCAGCGCATTGATTTCTTACTGATGGCCACGCTGAGTTACTCGTAGCCGACGTGTTTTTAAAAAAAAAAATTTCATGGGAGCCACCATCCCTCCGTGTGGTCTAGCACTTTGCGATCTTCCTTTGTTAGTCGACGAACTGACAGTCGATTTCATATCTTTATTGGCAGTCAGGCTTGGAGTTTGAATCGACAGGTTATTTGGCACTTAAAACTTATTGGCGACCCTTCTCATGTGTGATTTGCTAAAACTTTAGTTCGGGCCTATTTTCGTTAACGCATCGATGGCATGGAGTTAAGCTTCAGTTGTTTCAACCGCTGATGTAGGCGTTTTTGTTCACGTAGGAGAGGCAACCAATAAGCACAAAAGGTCATCCAGAATCTGACGACAGTTCAGATCGCTGAGGAAAGCGTAGTCCACGTTGCAGCATCCCAGCACTACGAGGAAAAATCAGCGTAGCATTCACATTCATTGGCGGCTTGTATCACGTAACCAGTTACAAAGAAACATTCTATCACGTAACCAGTTACAAAGAAACATTCTCCGAGCTTGCAGGGCGCCGATTGGACTAATGAAACATTTTATTGACAACCGCTTGGGATTATCAGTTTGCTAATCAAATCAATTTCAAGATTCCTGGGCTAAATCAATAATGCCCACCACGCTTTTTTCACTATCAGTGCTGATCGGCTTCGTGGTATCTTCGTGGCCACATGGAGTGTGTTTGAGCTTATCATGGGTAGATAGTGATTTTGTGAATGGACTTTATTAAAGCCATTTAGGGGTATTTTGGTTAATTGGCAAGCTATAGTGATTACTTTAATAATTTGGGTTTGGTGAGAATCCTGATTTGAGAGAAAAGGGGAATTTTCACTCTCTTTTTATTATTTTATTAATATTTTCAATTTTTTGGAAGGAAGATGAGAATGGCTTTTGAGGCTATAAAGAGGCCAGCCTTCTCCTTTGTGAAGATGGAATCTTTGGGCTGGGAGGATTTTTCCCTAGAGCTAATAAAGAAAAAATATCATGTTGAGTTTTTGGGATATGTTGGGTTTCTCTGTCGTAGTTTCGAGTTTTCATAAGTTATAGACCAAGCCAGCATAGAGGGCTATAATCTAGCACATTGGGCAAGCATTTGCGGCTGCCAAGTTGTTTGTTGCTGTTATGTTTTTGGAGGTTTGGGAGTAATGGAAAGTAGTCAGTTATACTTCCATTCTCCCTGCCTCTGATTATGGAATGAACCAGCTTAGTCTCACTTCTACGAAACACAAAGCCCTTCTGAGTCCCCTTCTGACTCCATTTACCTTTCTGGTACTGGCACTGGCCTTCCCTCGAGGACTGATCTTCCCTTCCCTTCCTGCCCATCAATCTGAATCATTTTCCTTTTTGTGACCTGTGTTTCTCTAATGTAGCCTCTTCAGATCACCTTGCCCTCAGCCGCACCTGCCTTAGCGATCCGAACTTAGGGAAACCCCCCTAGAGTTGGAGAAGAGCCAGCCTGAAGCAAGGAGAGAGGGGTGTGGTGACATTGGCCTCTCTCTTGAGAGTTTTCGCCAGGCCGGTGCGCCCGTGGTTTGGGCTTTTAGCACCCGCGTGCCAGTTTCGGGCGACAACATTTTGGCGCTGTTGTCGAGGACAAAGTCCAGTTCCCGTATTTTGAAGACTATGCTTCATTGACATCTGTGGGAGATTACATTGCAGATTCTTCCTCTCACATGGCGACTCCACGAAGGGACAGAGCCCTTGTCCTTTTGCAGATTTGAAGATCCAATTGGGTGTAGAGGTGAGCACACTCATCAGAAGGCTTTCAAGCTCACCTTGGCGACTCCACAAGTTTGGTATGAGGTATAATTAAACACGTTTTTTCAAATTAAGTACCTCGTTGTTTGATTTATGGAAGAACCGTGGGATATTTGGCACGATGCTTACAACCCACTGGATTTCTCAAAAGTCCATGGTTTTCCTAATCAGTGCTACGACCCTGATGAGGTGCATGACGTTCTTCCTGAATTTTATGGAAATGATGGTGTTTCAGCCACCCATCATATTGCCTCTTTCTGCAAACTAGTGGCTGATTTTAATGTTCGTCATGAGGATGATATTATGATCGTCTTTGCCATAACTTTGGAAAAGGATGCAATGACTTGGTTCTGTGGTCTTTTGGATGAATCCATAGATTCAGTGGAAAATTTTTTCGAGAGGTTTCTCCTCCGCTGGCATGATGGGATAGTAGATGAGATTGAGCAGCTTGCTAAAGAATATGATGCCCTCATCCCTAGGCTCCATCCTGAGCTTAAAGAACAGACCATTGAAGATCCAATCGGGGAAGCATTACAAGAAACCTTGGTTGAAGACATCACTGAAGATCTTCTTGAGGTTGCTGAAGTAAAGAAAAATGAAGATAGGGAGCTGCCTCAGATCTATGTCACTGAGCCACTCCATGCTGAAGATTGGACTTGCCTCAAGTTCATAATGTGATTGATGTGGATCAGCTCGAGTAGCCTTATAATGGAGGTTTCTATGTGAGCCCTATCAATCAATGGATAGATTCTTCTTGTGCACGGTTTGACTCTTCCTGGTATAACTTCTTTTTGCCTAACAATTTGATGTTACAGTTCGGCTTCATTCATGAGCAGATTGCAAGGCATAGTTATCTTATGATGAATATACTTGTGTTTCTTTCACTGACCAAGTTCAAAAAAAGGAAATTTGGCATAGTAAAGATGCTTGAATGGCTCCATTGGTTGTATGCATATACTTAACAGTTTCTAGAATCATGTTAAGTTAGGTAGGTAGGAAGAAATAAGCTCTTGCATGAGCATTGAAATTTTCAGTCTATTCTTCTTTGTTTTGTAATAAAGTGTGGGATGTGAATAAAGCCATCCCATCACATGTTTCTTTCAAGTTGGTCTGCTGATACTCAAAGAATGCTGAGGTTCTCACATGCTCTCTCCGAGAGCATGCGTCCCCCATGGAGCCAGATGTTATCTCTAAAAAATGCACCTGCGTTTGTTTGAGGATCTGGAGCCATCACGTTCTATAATGGAAGCATGCTCTATGCTATGTGGAGTCACACCCGAAGGTGCAGATTCATCAAGTTATTGATACATCTGGGACCATAGTAAATCAAAGCCAGGTGTCGGATAATGGCTGTAAGGAAAAGATGCAGGTGGCACATGGTTGAAACTGAGGAGTTTATGGCAGGCAACAGTGAGGGCTTTTTGATGGATTCTTTGACCATTTCAACAGAATGAAGGCACTGTGCATGTATATTGGCAATGAGAGGAAGTTTGTAATAAACAAGTGGTGGATGAGAAGAAAAGTTAGCTTCGGTACGTCCTTGGTCTCTATACACTGGAACTCCTGGCGCTGGTTTCTAAGGATGGTAGTATTGCAGCTTCACTAAATACATCCAAGGCCCCTTCTTTAGTATTGCAACCTTCAGAACTATTGCCATACTGTGGACTTTCATATGTAGAACTTATCTCTGGAAGGGATATGGAAGCTCTTAATCATTTTTGGATTGATGATGAGGAAATTGATTGGCCTTCTGTCACCCCAAGCTTATTTGCTTTATTCCAGGGCATGCAAACTATTGTGGTATATCTGTCTAGATTCATCGATCAATACTCGAAGGTGTGCCATTCCTAAAAGGAGTTGAAGATATTTTTGAAATCTCTAAAGTACTGTTTAGGAGTTTTCTGTACAGTTTACCCTCAGTTCCCATTTTGTTTTGGACAGAGAAGAAGATATTGTATTGACTATTAGTCTAAATCCGGTGTCAATCTGAACTGAGGTTTTCGAATCATCATCTAGGCACAAGCTGGAAGCATCATAAAAAGAATTTATCGAGTGATGGATAGAGCATTTGGTCCACTGTTTTTTAAATGATCCAGAGCTCCTAGGCATGCCTAGCTCTCGGACTCCAGCGTCAAACAACAAAAGGGGAAACTGAGTCTCTCCACAGATGTTGTACAACGTCATCCCATCTCCATAACTCGCGGCCGAAGCATGTAAAGGAGAATCTCACCATGATTCCAAAGTAGTCTAAAAAATGCTAGGTTTCAATTCAGAAACTTTTTCACGTCGGCTCATGAGTTAAGGGGAGGAATTGGTGTTCAACAAAGCACGCAGTTTAAATTAAATTTGGATCAGAGCTTCCACCCGGATTCAGCGTGATGACAAGATGACGATTGTTTTTGGGGCACTATGGGTGATACACAGAGTTAGCAGCAGTGCATTAATTTCTAACTGATGGCCACAGTGAGTTACTGGCAGTCGACGTGTTTATTTTTTTATGGGAGCCACCCATCCCTCTGTATGGTCTAGCACTCTGCGATCTTCCTTTGTTATTCGATGAACTGATAGTCGACTTCATATCTTTATTGGCAGTCAGGCTTGGTGTTTGTATCGACGGGTTATTTGGCACTTAAAACTTATTGGCGACCCTTCTCATGTGTGATTTGCTAAAACTTTAGTTCGGGCTTGTTTTCGTTAACGCATCGATGGCACGGAGTAAAGCTTCAGTTGTTTCAACTGCTAATGTAGGCGTTTTCGTTCACGTAGCAGAGGCAACCAATAAGCACAAAAGGTCATCCAAAATCTGACGGCAGTTCAGATTGCTGAGGAAAGCGTAGTCCACGTTGCAGCATCCCAGCAGTATGAGGAAAAATCAGCGTAGCAGTCACATTCACTGGCGGCTTGTATCACGTAACCAGTTACAAAGAAACATTCTCTGAGCTTGTAGGGCGTCGATTGGATTGATGAAACATTTTATTGATAGCCGCTTGGGCTTATCAGTCTGCTAATCAAATCAATTTCAAGATTCCCGACCTAAATCAGTAATGCCCACCACGCTGTTTTCACTATCAGTGCTGATCGGCTTCGTGGTATCTTCGTGGCCACATGGAGTGTGTTTGAGCTTATCATGGGTAGATAGCGATTTTGTGAATGGACTTTATTAAAGCAATTTAGGGGTATTTTGGTTAATTGGCAAGCTATAGTGATTACTTTAATAATTTGGGTTTGGTGAGAATCCTGATTTGAGAGAAAAGGGGAATTTTCACTCTCTTTTTATTATTTTATTAATATTTTCAAGTTTTTGGAAGGAAGATGAGAATGGATTTTGAGCCTATAAAGAGGCCAGCCTTCTCCTTTGTGAAGATGGAAGCTTTGGGCTGGGAGGATTTTTCCATAGAGCTAATAAAGAAAAAATATCATGTTGAGTTTTTGGGATATGTTGGGGTTTCTTTGTCGTAGTTTCGGGTTTTCATAAGTTATAGACCAAGCTAGCATAGAGGGCTATAATCTAGCACATTAGGCAAGCATTTGCGGCTGCCAAGTTGTTTGTCGCCGCTATGTTCTTGGAGGTTTGGGAGTAATGGAAAGTAGTCAGTTATACTTCCATTCTCCTTGCCTCTGATTATGGAATGAACCAGCTTAGTCTCACTTGTACGAAACACAAAGCCCTTCTGAGTCCCCTTCTGACTCCATTTACCCTTCTGGTACTGGCACTGGTCTTCCCTCGAGGACTGATCCTCCCTTCCCATCCTGCCCATCAATCCGAATCATTTTCCTTTTTGTGACCCGTGTTTCTCTAAGGCAGCCTCTTCAGATCACCTTGCCGTCAGCTGCACTTGCCTTAGCGATCCGAACTTAGGGAAACCCCCCTAGAGCTGGAGAAGAGCCAGCCTGAAGTGAGGAGAGAGGGGTGTGGTGAAATTGGCCTCTCTCTCTCTCGAGTTGTCGTCGGGCTGGTGCACCCGCGGTTTGGGCTTTCAGCACCCGCGTGCCAATTTCGGGCGACAACACACCCAACTTAATCAAAACGTGGACTTGGAATGATTCGCTCATGAGCCGAGCTTGTGACCATCTCACGTTTTTTAATTTCCATGACCATTCCACATTTTTTTTTATTTCCACGTCAACCAATTCACACCATGGGAAGAGGTGGGCGCACCCTCTAACTTGTGCTAATTCACTAGGATCCAAAAACTTAATGTAAATGACACTTTTGCCAAAGTATGAAGCTGCCAAATTATCAAGTTGTAAGTCACCTAGATAGTGTGACGTGAGCAAAGGTGCAAGACTTAGGATAAAAGGTAATTGGACACATGATATAACATGATGTGTGTTATAAGTGAGGAGGTTAATCCTTAATCTCATTATATAACTCAAAAGTGTCCCATCCTCCAATCGCCACTCATATGACATTATACCATGGTGGGCGCCTCCACTATTTAGAAATGACTTGCCAGCCTCAAAACTTATAACAAAATAACGTTATTGGAAAGAGATGAAGTTGCCACTATGGGGACCACCATGCCCCATCACCCACTAATCATTAAAAAACCATTTTTTGACTTTTTGACTTTAGTGTCAAAATGTCATAATTTAGCATTAAAATGCCATTTTGATGCACTTTTAGCCAAATAATGTCTTCTGGGACGTTTCGACTGTCCGACTGATGTGAAAAGTGGTCCATGGGGTAAAGTGGATGCTCTGAGTGTGAAAACGAGTGTTCCCACGTTAGAAACAGACTCCGTATCTGACTTTTATTACATTTTGAAGTTTCTTAATTAAACCATTAAAAATGGCTTAAAAAACAATTTTTTTTTTGTGTGGGGAAACTGACGAAACTCTAGGGGGACCTAGTACATGTTCATACGACTCAATTCGAGTGCCTAGCATGGTGAAAAACACCGACATGAAGGCTCTAATAATTTCCCTAGGCCGAAACATTCTGGGCTAGTCGACTTGATGCTCAAGTTCGAGAAGTCGAGCCTTTTGTACAAAATTAAATGCTAGGACATTGTTTACAATTTCCCCAAGTGGGTATGAACATGTGTTACAAAAAATAAAATGGCCATGAAAGCCTGAAAAGACTTCTGAACTCTGAATAGGAACAAGTATCTTGTTCATCATTAGCGGCTCACTGAAAGTCCAACTAGGTGCAGCCTAGTCGGTAACATCTGGCTCCAACTATGGGACGTGTGCTTGATCTGAATCTCGTGGAAATCGATCATACGAGAAACCTAGAATCTTTGGTTCCTGCATAGAAACTAGGATAAGTCAGTCACATGTATATAGTTAACCAAATGAAACAAAATAAATGGCAATATATGATACAAAAATGAAAACTTTTTTGTACAACTAATATACATAAAATAATGTACAAAGTAATATACAGAAAATGAACTAAGCTAAGAAATAAAATGCGAAGAGAGGTTTAGAGAGTAATCATACAAAGATTCCCCCATGGGCATCAAATATTTTCACTGAAAAACAGTTTCAGAATCTGTCCGTTGACAGGAAGACTCTGCTTTTCCCCATGCATGTCACTGAGATAAAAAGAGTTGTCACCCGCTACATCATGAGTGATGTAAGGGCCCATCCATAAACTGTCAAATTTTCCGTGCTTGCCCGACTTTTCTCTTCGTTTGTCCCAAAGTAAGCTGTCTCTCCTTTCTGAAAAACCCTTGGTTTGGATGATTTGTCAAAATTTCGTTTAACCTTATCCTGATTTTTAATACTCTGATTAACAACTCTTCTTTTGACCTCATCCAACTCTATCAGTTCATTTATTCTACTCTGATAGTCATCTTGATCTGAACCTGAATCTTGCAAAGTTTGATACACTAGTAACTGAAGATGAACAGAAAAAGTCACATTCATGCCATAAACCAACTCGAAAGGAGATCTTCCTGTTGCACTTTTCTTAGTAATTCTATCTGCCCAAAGTGCAAACTTGATTTTACTATCCCAAGCTTTCTTGTTGTCACTAACAATCTTTTTTATGATGGTCATCAAGTTTTTATTGCTTGGCTCGGCCAGACCATTTCCTTGGGGATAGTAATTTGAGGAATGGGATAGGATAATGCCATATTTAAAGCAAAATGAAGACATTGCTACTGAATTGAAGGCTTTGGCATTATCTGTGGTTATCTTAGCAGGCACCCAAATCTAGTGATGATTTTGTCTTCCAGGAAGTCCATAACCACTTTCTCGGTTGCTGCTTTAGTAGGTATGGCCTCTACCCACTTGGTAAAATAATATGTCGCTGTTAAAATCCAAGTATAACCATTACTTGAATTGTCTTTAAATTTTCGAATGAAATCAAGGCCCCATTGCTGAAAAGGGGCTTGGATTACTACCGACTTTAGTGGTAATGCAACAAGTTTCTGTTTTCCTGTGAAAAGTTGACATTTATGGCAATTCCTAACAGACTTGTGCACATCAGTAAATAAAGTGGGCAATAGTATTCGACTCTAAGGATCTTGTGAGCTGTGGTTTTGGCTGCAAAGTGGCCACCACAAAATCCTGAATGAAACTCCTCTAGGAGTTTCCAAGATTCCTCTTCATCCACACACCTAAGTATGAGACCATCAAGGTTTCTCCAACCCAATCCCTTGTGTGTGAGGCAATACTTGGTGGCTTGCAATCTTAGTGACCTTCTCTTGTGCCCAACTAGATGCTCCTGACATGTTAGGTTGAGGAGGTAAAATATGATGTCTGAATACCACCGTTGTTGTTGAAGATGTTGAATTCCTGTTGAAATGGATGATGCTGGTGAACTATTCTGACAGACCATACCTAAGGCTTGTTCATTTCCTTCTGTCATCATCTTGGCAAGTCCCTGCCCCTTGATTAGTTTAGTGGGTTTGATCTCCAAGTCATATTCCTGGATCTTTGATACCCACTTTCCCCTTATACCAAGGCAATCTTGTTGAGATAAGATATCCTTCATTGCTGAATGAGGGACATAGCCAACCACTTTGGAGTAACCTATATATGTTCTGAAGTGTTTCAAAGATTTGACAAGGGCATAGGCTTGTTTCTCCATGGTAGTGTACTTGAGTTCAAAATTCTGTAAGGATCTACTCATGAATGCAATAGGCTGTTCTTGACCCTCTTTGTTCTTCTGCAACAAAACTCCAGCAATTGTGTCTTCTGATGCAAATGAGAAAATTTGGAAGTTTTTGGAGTAATCAAAACTTATCAGAACGGGAGACCTAGATATACAATCTTTTATGGATGCAAAAGCTTCTTTTCCTTCTTGGTACCACTCAAACTTAACATCCTTTTTAAGCAACTTCTACATAGGTTTCATTAGCTCGGCTAAGTTTGGTATAAATTTTCTTATGAAGTTCATTTGGCTGTTAAAAGATTGTAGGGATTTCTTGTTGGTAGGCAAAAGGACTCTTTTTATGGCCTCAACCCTTTTCGGGTCAATTTTGACCCCATCTTTGGAAATGATGTGTCCCAATAATTTACCCTCATCAACCCCTAGTACTGACTTGGCGGGATTTAGAGATATGCCATACATTCTACATCTTTGAAATTTTTTCCTGAGATGGGTTATGTGATCTGATCTTCCTTGGAAAAAACAGTAAGGTCATCTTGATAGATTTCTATAATTTTTCCAATTAGCTCATTGAAAGCATAATCCATGGCTCTTTGGAAAGTAGCACCCGCATTCAAAAGACCAAAGGGCATTCTTAAGTACTCAAATGTTCCCCAAGGTGAAGTAAACGTAGACTTGTGTTGGTCTTCCTTCTTAACAAGCATAGACATTATCCTTGACCTCGTTACTCTTTGAAGCAAGGTTTCCATATCCGGTAAAGGGTAATTGTCTTTCATGCACGAGATATTTAAGTTCCGGAAATCTATGCATAATCTTAGTTTTGCATTCTTTTTTTTGACTACGACCAAGTTTGAACACCATTATGAATGCCTTGTTGGGGCAATAATGCCTGCAACCAATTTTTTTTGTAACTCCTTTTGGACCATGGGTGCCAACTTAAGATTTATCCTTCTAAGTTTTTGTCGAAAGGGTTTGGCTTCATGCCTTAATGGGATTGTATGTTGGAATACATCATCTCGATAAGCTTTTAGCTCGTCATAAGTAAAAGCAAATACATCTCTGTATTCTTTTACAAGATCAATCAGGTCCTTTCTTTCTTTTTTAGAAGTACCTTTTCCAATTTTTATGTTTCTTGGTTCCTTATCAGTACCAATGTTTATTTCTATGAAATCTGCAGGTTTTAGCGTTTCCTTTTTCTTATATCTATCCTGCCTATCAAAAGTACTTTCCCATTCAACAACATTCTTTGGGATGTGGTTTATAGGTTGATCTTCTTCTTTGATATTAGTATCTTTCTCATCTTGAAAATTTATCTGACAGTCGGAAAACTCATGCATGTTGTTGATGAATTTACAATCTGATTATCATCTTTAAACACCTGCCAATTATTTATGTTATCCGGTATGGAAGGTATGAAGTTTATTTCAAATTTTCCATCTCCTTTGACCAATTCTTCAGAAAATTCCAAAGTTGAAGCTGCCACAGCAAGTTTGTCCACTTCATAGTTTTGAGAATGTGGGATGGCCACAATGTTCAATGCCCAAAAATAATTCCAAGTGTCCCACACAACATTCCTATATTTCTTAAGTCTTTTACTTTTACATACAAATGTTACTTTTACTTGAGAAATAATCAGATCTGAATCACCTTTAATACTGAGCACATGAATTCCCATATCTTTAGCAATTTCAAGTCCTAGCAAATAGTGCTTCATACTCTGCTACATTATTAGATGCATCAAACTCAAGTCTGTATGCAAAATTGAATTTTTTATTTGATGGTGAAGTTATAACAATGCCTGCCCCTTTCCTAGCCTTGGAACAAGCTCCATCAAAACTCATTCTCCATAGCTGATCAAATTCCTCATCATTAGCTTTTTCTCTAATGGGTATAAGATAGTTAGCATCGATTGCATGGTTCCCAAGATTGTCTGTTTCACAAATATACTCATTATCTGGCTCATCAGGGTTTTCTACATGATACTTTCTTTCCTTTTCTCTATATAACTTGACATGTGCATCTCCAAAAGCAGGAATCATGGCGTAAGTCCAGTCCATTTGAATAGATCCTCCCAGAGATGCAACCCATTTTCTTGACAACAACATTCCCCATCTGTCAGGAACATCTATGACCACTATGCCCATGGTTACACCTATGTCAGGGTATGCTGCTAGTTTGACTAGAAAATTTAGAATTATACCCACAACATCGATTTCCCTTGAATTCATGCCGCATACATTTTGGTAATGCCTTGAGATAGTTAAGCCCATTTGTTCCATGACTTTTCTAGTCATGATGTTTGATGACGCACCTGAGTCAAGCATGCAATTGTGCAACAATTTGTTCTTTGCAATCAAAGAAATGTAGAAGGCAGGATGATCTTCTTTATTAGGATCCCTACTATGCAAGATGATGGGGACATCTTCATTGAAGTTACTCAGATTTTTGGAAAAATATTTTTTAGGTTTATCCTTCTCATTTTCTTTTGAGTTGACCAGTTTCTCTTTAGGCTTCTCAATAGTTGTTTCCTTAGATTTTCAACTATATTTTCCTTAGGTTATGCTAAGGTTTTCATGAAAATATCTCTTTGACTTGGAATTTTGAGGATCTCAATTACAGGGATAGAAATCTTAGCACTTGACAACCAATTAGCCAAGTCAATGTTTAGATCTAGAGGGGGAGGAGTTTTTACCTTTGGCATATGCTGACTTGACTTGGTTGGGACCATGTTTTTCTTCCTTTGATAAACCACCCCTTTGTACCTCTCCATAATCTGTTCAGGTGAAGGCTTTTCACCAAAAATCTTAGTAGCATTATCCTTTTCCTGACTATAGTCCTTGGCTTGCTTCCATTTTTATTTTGAAATATGATGAACTTGCCCTACATTGTTTATGTAGTCATGACCTCTAGGATGTCCTACAAAGTTATTCATTTCCATTTGTTCTTGTTCCATAATGTAGTAGAATTTTGGACAAGTAGATTATTCATGAAGCTCATCACAAGGCCGACAATAGGGAGGAACCTCATCAATCACCATGTTGTTTGTTTCAAGTTGATTTGGAGGTCTCTACTCATAAGGAGGGTACTTCTTTTTCCACTCCTGGTTTTGTCTAGGATGGAAGCTTTTATGATTTTGACAAACCTGTGCTTTTTCCATGTTGTTTATCCTATTTTGCATAACACTCATTTGGGAGGTACAGTTTATCATCATTTGTTTCAACATGTTAGCTACCTCTTTCATTGATTCCTTGCCCTCATCTTTTCTTTCAGATTCTACAGTTTTTCCTCTAGTATCCCGAGTTTTGGAAGATGAAGTGGTGTCTCTAACAAATCCTAGAATGTTAGACTTTCCTGTAGATTGCATGTTTTTGTCTATCTTCTCAGCTATTTCCATGGCTTTCTTTAGGTTGTCAGGTTCTTTGTCTCTACGTTGGTACCTCATTTCTCCCTCGAATGCTTCTGTGTAATATATGAGAATTGAGGTATCTGATGGTTTAATATCAGTCGGGCATTTGCCTACCATATCATTGAACTTTTTATTGAACTCTTCTATGGTTTCATTTTCCTTCTTTTTAGTGTTTGTTAAGGCAGCCAAAAGGTTCCTTTTCTCTTTCTTATCCCCCCATCTTTTATTGAATGCAGTTCCAAATTCTTTGAAGGTCTTGATACCGTCATCATTTAGGGAGGTGAACCATTCAAAGGAATCAGCTTCAAGAGATGAGGCAAACAACCTCATCTTTACATCTTCATGGTTGACGTTGCGATGCCATTTATTGTAGCACTGTGAAAAAGCCAACAAGTGAGACTTAGCAGTTATAGCATCATTTCCATAAAAAGATGGAACCTTCTCAATGGCTTTATCTGGGATGTTACGAGGCTGCCCAATTACGGCAGAATAATCCAGAGGTTTAAACAAAGTACCCATGGTACTATTTGAATTATTTGATTGGGAAGTATCAACAAATAAAAGGTGAATATCTAAGATTGACTCAGATGAAAGATCGTCAAGGATCTTACGAGAAGCTAGCTTGCTTTTCCTCCTACGGTAAACCTTTTCAGGCTCAGGAATGAACTGAAGCAAGCCTTCAAAGTTTCTTCTTGTAGAACGCCTTGGTAAAATTAAAGGTAGTGGAGTCGCCAGATGATTTGAGTAAGTTGATTAAACTACAACATTCATCAAACAAAGCGAAAAAAAAGAATGAAAACTCAAAAGTCGTATTCCGGGAATAGAAATATTTATCCTCGGCAATGGCACCAAAATGTTGCCGCCTAATTTGCACCTCGGGTAACGTGGCAAAAATCTTCAAGCCACTGGGTGCGACCTTGGGGGCAAGCTCGAGCCAAGTGTTGTCACCTGATACTTAGCTCCTCCGTCTAGGCCAATTCCTAGCGAAGCCAAGGGGGGTGGACCCTAATGAAAAGTAAAATCTAGGGTTTTTACTCTACGAGAGAAATAATTAATTCTAGGAGTTAATATGAAATGGATAAAATAACACAACAAACTATTGCAAGAAAGAGATCACATCAACAACATAAGACAATGTAAGCACCATTCACGACATTTTGCAATAATTATTTAAGCATTGAAAGTAAAACTAACTAGTGCCGATGAATATGGAGTGCTTGTAAAAGTGGAGTGATGTTGTGTCGTGTAAGTATTGCAGTTGTCTTGTTGGATAGTTTTAAAATTATTAATGAGCACTTAAGAGCGTGGGTTAATTGTGGGTTTGGCTCAACAAGTCAAGTCCTTTCGAACTGAGTGCTAAAGCGGTAATACCAAGTATCCAATGGAGAGAGGATGAACCTGCTTGGAGTAGCCCCTTCACTCTGTAGTAGTTACCCTTTGCAACCTCCCGAGTTCTCGAGAAAATGACTTGTGTGGATTTTCCTATTAAATCTAGTAACTCGTATTCCTTTCTGATACAGCCAAATGATCAGACAAGTTGCAGCGGTGTAGAGAATACGGGGAAGGAGTCTTGGTTTATTTTATTGGAGACGTAACAATGAGTTGTTTAGACGACGACCGAATAGTCTCTTTCACCTTTCGGGTACTCGGGAAAGCAACGGTCGAATTGATTTTAAAAAATTAAGAACAAATAAATAAAAGAAATATTTTCTAATTAATCCTACCACGAATCTCTTTCACCCTTTCGAGGTACTCGGGAGAGTGTGGGGTAAGTATTTCTTTTACTCCCTTGATCAAATTAACAACTAAATCGGAAATAAAGATAAAACTAACTAAAACTGGAAAATTAAAAAAAAGACACCGACACAAATTCCCCCAGGGGAGATGGGGAGTAGGCTCTAACGAGCCTACTCAAACTTGCTTTTATTAATCGGTTACAATGCTTTAGATGAAATGCTCTTTGGTCCTTGTTATCTGGGATCCAAAGGCTTACAAAATACAAGGAAAAGAAGCCCAGCTAAAGGGAAAGCATCTTGGGAGTTCCAGATGTCCAAAAAAGGTATTTTCGGGCATAGTTTCTTTCTCTTTTTTGATGGGCCTGCTAAAAACCAGTAAGCTAATGTCAGTGAAAGATGCCCGAAAACACTTTGGAAGTGTCTTTGGACAACATACAAGAATCACAAAAAAAATTCTAAGTAACAACTGACTATAAAAAATGAAACAACTAAGTAAGGAAAGTTGGAAAGCTTGCCTTCTTAGGATCTTTGCTTGCCTCTTGAAAAGAATGACAAGCAAATCTCAATCACTAAAATGCTAGATAAAACTTTAAAACGCACAAAACTCCTTCAACAAGCTTTTTTAATTTTCAAAATTTTAAACTTGCGGAAAAAAAGAGAAAAGTAACTAGATCTAGAATTTAAACTTGACAGTCAATCTTACTAATCAAGACTTTTAATTTTGCAAATGCAAATGACTTGAAGCAAGAAGAACTCGGTAATGTAGATCTATACTAGAAGATTATTCTTTTTCAACTTTAGCTAGATCTAATCATGAAAAGTAATTACGATCTATGTATGAGAATAAACTTAAAACCTTAGATCTACAACTGCTTTTCGAATAAAGGACCAAAATTATTTTTTAAACAAATTTAAGAAGGAGAAAGGGGAAGTTTAGAGAACAAGATGATCCTTGAGGCTTTGATTGTGGGGCACCAAGGGACTTTATCTGTAAACAAAAAATATGCCAGAATGAGAAAAATCAAACAAGATCCTCTCTATCTCTAGCTAGGATGACTTGCACTTCACACAACTCAACAAACAAGATCAAATCCAACAACATATACACTTAGAGATCAAAATATGAAATTGTCCATAAACAAATGAAAATATTCAATTATGCATCTCCAAACATTCATACTGAATAAAATGAAGTAGTAAACAAACAACTTCATTCACCTTGCAAAACTGATACCAGTCCTTCAAGCAAGCTAGATCTGTAAATTGGAAGCAAAATTGATCGGACAAATATTATCTCAACAAAGCACAATGATAATACATCCACTCCCAAAGCACCACACAAGTAGACCTCCAAAGTCTCTTTTATTTCTCAGATAAACAATGATTACATTTAGCAAGGATCTTCCCAGTACATTCCAACTAGTTTAAATGAGGAGAGTAAAGCTTTATTTATAGCAAATACAGGCCCAAGGGGACACCATCAACACTGGTAGAAGAAGTTCAGTTGATAAGAGTGATTTGTGCGATTGATGGAGTGATTCAAGGGAGGCATTGGAGTTCACTTGAGTAGGTGGCGTTGCATCTCCACATGAGACACGGTGCCATTTCCTGATTTGATTTTCCCACTAATAAAAAATGCGTGAATTAGTAGCTTCTCTTAACTCTTGATTTGATTCGCACTTGAATCCTCACCCAACTTAATCAAAACGTGGACATGGAATGATTCGCTCATGAGCCGAGCTTGTGACCATCCCACGTTTTTTAATTTCCATGACCATTCCACGTTTTTTTTATTTCCACGTCAACCAATTCACACCACGGGAAGAGGTGGGCGCACCCTCTAACCTGTGCTAATTTACTAGGATCCAAAAACTTAATGTAAGTGATGCTTTTGCCAAAATATGAAGTTGCCAAATTATCAAGTCGTTAGTCATCCCAGAATCAACAAATCGCATGGATAGTGTGACGTGAGAAAAGGTGCAAGACTTAGGATAAAAGGTAATTGGACACACGATATAACATGATGTGTGTTATAAATGAGGAGGTTAATCCTTAATCTCGTTATATAACTCAAAAGTGTCCCATCCTCCAATTGCCACTCATATGACATTATACCATGGTGGGCACCTCCACTATTTAGAAATGACTAGCTAGCCTCAAAACTTATAACAAAATAACGTTATTGGCAAGAGATGAAGTCACCACTATGGGAAGCACCATGTCCCATCACCCACTAATCATTAAAAAATCATTTTTTGACTTTTTTACTCTAGTGTCAAAATGTCATAATTTAGCATTAAAATGCCATTTTGATACAGTTTTAGCCAAATAATTTCTTCCGGGACGTTTTGACTGCTCAACTGATGTGAAAAGTGGTCCATGGGGTAAAGTGGGCGCTTCGAGTGTCCCCACGTCAGAAACGGACTCAGTAATTGACTTTTATTACATTTTGATGTTTCTTAATTAAACCATTAAAAATGGCTTAAAAAACGGAAAAAAAATTATCTTTTGTGGAAACTGACGAAAGTCTAGGGGGACCTAGTACATGTTCATACGACTCAATTCGAATGCCTAGCATGGTGAAAAACACCGACATGAAGGCTCTAGTAACCTCCCTAGGCCGAAACACCAAGATGACTACCCCAACTTTGGAGGTGTGAGTGAAAAACTCAGAAATTATTAGTTGTTTGTTCAACAACGAATAATAACCAAGGGAAAAAACACTTTGGGCTAGTCGGCTTGATGCTTAAGTCCGGGAAGACGAGCCTATTATAAAAAATAAAATTCTAGGACATTTTTTACAATTTCCCCAAGGGGGTATGAACATGTGTTACAAAAAATAAAACAGCCATGAAGGCCCGAAAGGACTTCTAAACTCTGAATATGAACAAGTATCTTGTTCATCATTGGCGGCTCACTAAAAGTCCAACTAGGTGCAGCCTAGTCGGTAACACTCTCCATCCATTGGTGAACCATGTGTCATGAACCGTCAATGCATGTGTCAATGAACCATCAATACCATTATGCTAAAGCTAGAAGGCCATATGCTTACATAACCAACCATTGGCAAAACTTCATCTAGCACTTCTCACAACTTTGAGAAACGCTAAATTGATGAGTGATACCATTTCCATGAATGCATAGATGTTTGATACATGATGAACAAGTGTACCAATATCCAGTAAGAGAACACGAAAGCATCCAATCACCATGGAGAAAACTCATGTCTTATCTACTAGCACCATAAGATCCATCAAGCAAATCATTTAGAGCATCATCATCCATGAAGCAAATCTCTACCATCAAGAACCCAAGGCATTAAAACTCCATAAACATGTCACGGCAGCTGAAGGTCGTGATAAAAATCACAAGTGGACACCTATGCAAAATGGGGGGTAACACTTCCATTATTTTTATAAAACTGAACTGGTACAACTCTTAATATAATTTTATAAACCTTGTGAATATATATATATATATATATATATATTTGAAGATTGATTTAAGTAATTGAGCTTTTTATTTCATGGTTATCTATGTGATGCAGGAATGGATGCACAGGTATCATATGGATTTCACACTGAAAGGAAATTACATCCTGAAAGATTCAAGAACCAACTTGTGAACCAGGTAATTGTTATTTCATGCTTGCAAACATATTTGAGGTTATGAATGTATAATGAATCAAGATTATAGTATGTAGTTCTCTAGTGAATATAATAGATAATAAGGCATGACAAATGCACATACACAAAATGTACACCAAATCTGGGTATTGAGCACAACACCTAAAAGTATAATGATCATGAGTTACACAATAAATCCTTAATCTTAGGAGAGGAACTGCAAATAATCCAATACCATTAAGTACAATAATCATAAATCAATGTGGCTAATAATTATTTATCATTCATGTAGGTCCACTACCAGGATGATCTACTATTTACATATGCACTTCATTCATTTTTCCCATATATATCCCATTAATGTCATTCCCTTTGAAAAGATTTAGCCTAGAACATTTGTAGTCAAGGGTTTTACATATAATGAAATCAAGTAATATAATCTGCTATGATTTTTGTTCTCTTTTTCCATTATTGGTTATCCATCCACCCATCCATAATCAATTATTGTTGGTGTAAATAAGTTATAGATATAATATTAATACTAATACTAATAATGAAAATATAATTAGGCTAATGAAAGGTCGAAGGTCACAATACCCCTTCACCTCATGACTGGCCAATGCATATAAGTGTATTGTCACGAGGCTCAGTGTAATCAATTTTTCGTCATATTATCAATTATATCAACTAAACAAACATTACTTTATATATTCTTATATTTAGTTGCAGAAATACCTTCTGTTGATTGTAATAAACAGGAACTGTATATTACATTTGATATCAGCGCACACTTTCCATGGGTTTAAATCCCTCAATTGCTCAAACTGTACACTCTCACAGTAGTTAAATGCAACAACATGCTTTCATACACTGCTACCAACAGATTGATCTGTCTGTACACATTATCAAAAAGTAATCCATAAAAAGTATTTTTGTAATCTTATGTAAAAAGTACAACATCCAGCCTATCTTGTACTATAGTACGATATCATTTGTCGTTTGGTAAGCTCCATACACTTGGTGCCACTATACCATGCTGTGATAAAATTTGAAAGGTTATTCTTAATTTCAAGTTGAAGGGTATATTTTCATCCAACCCTTTCAAGATGGAAAGCTGCACAAATAGTTGTACTTCAATTGAAATGAGTAAATTAGATACACTTCAAAATAGTGTTGAAAAACTGAGATTTACTGCTTGCTGGTTTAAATGAACAATTTGTGTTTTTCACTTCAGCCGGTTTTGCATAGGCTTGAAGCTACTTAAAATTTTGCCGAACAATTTTAAACACACAGTAAAAATTACTAACAGGCTGAAAACAAATGCATGCACACCATAAATTTAACTCAGAGATTTTTGGCTAATCAGCCCTGGAAAAACCCCCACGGGGAAAACCAGTCAGAGAGAGGAGAGATTTTTATTATTCTTCAGCAATGTACAGGACAGAAAAATAGTGGAAAAATACAACTTATCTCCACCGGCAAACTTTATCTCAAAGTCTAGAAATGTGCCCAGCAAACCAACCGTACACTCAGCTTTTTCTTCCTGAAATAAATGCAGCCGTACAACCCAGAAAATCGTACCAGCAGAATAATAAATGCACCGTACAGCAGCAAAACAGGCCGTACCTTCCTTGAAATTCGTGCCCAGAATTAGCAGACCGTACCTCGATTTCTGTGCTGAAATTTATTGCTGTTCGTACAGCATTTAATGCAGGCCGTACAGACCCACAAAACCTCGATTTCTGTGCTGAGAATTTAATGCAAACCGTACAGCATTTAATGAGCCGTACTATCCCTCGATTTCTGTGCAAACAGTGCAGCCGTACAGCATTTAATGAGGCCGTACTCTTCCTCGATCTCTGTGCATTAATTTCTCTGAAAATCGTGCCCTCCTTCTTCAGCACCTCGACCCAGCCTCCTCAGCTCTCTCTTAGCTCTTCTCTTCTCCTGAAAATGAAAAGTGAAGTGCCCTTTTGCCTCCCTCATGCTTTTTGTTTACCCTAAGTGAGTTTCTTAATCCAATGGTGGAGAAAGAATCAATCCAATGGATGAGATTGATTGAGAGTGAAAATCACTTTTATTTATTTCTCATAAATAAAATCACTCACCCACTTAAATTTATCAAAAATTGACTTTATTGTTATAAAGTCTCATTAAGTGACTTTTAATGTGAGGGTCACCTTTTTCCCTCTTAAAGTGACTTTAGGCAAAAATTAAAGTCACCTAGGGAACATCTGCCTAGGTACAAAAATCAACAAATAGAATTATTCTAAACAAAATATTAGCTATCATTTTTTGCCATGTTAAAAGTTAACCAAGGACCAAATAGATAATTTGTAATTTCAATAAGAAATACTAATAAACATTATAATTTCAAATGTAATCTTATGATGGGTTATATTACAATAAAAATAAAATCATAAACACTTAGCCATGTTTGGTTTCTTTGGAAGAATTCATAAATACTTAGACATGCTTGTTTTCTTTGGAAGAATTTCGAAGAATTAAAAATGACAATATAAATCATAAGACACAATGTCAAAACCAAACATGTTTAGAATCTGTTTTATGTATCTATATGATGAATGAGGAATACATCTTGGAATCATATCTTGAACATATCACATTCATGCTTAACCATTGGAGTAATGTTTGCTGTAAATCTTGTTGCCACCTAATACACACCTTTGGTAACGTGGCAGAGTCTTCAAGCCACTGCGTGTGTCCTTGGGGGCAAGTCACGAGTCAAGTTTCTGTCACTTAACACTTTACTTCTCCATCTAGATCAACTCCTAGCGAAGCCAAGGGGGGTGGTCCCTAGTAAAAATAAGCTAAGGTTGATTAAGCTAAAGCATAAATGAAATCTAGGAGTTTATTAAATTGAAACAAAACAATATACAAGCAACCTACTCTAATAGCATATCAAATAAAATACTTGAAATAAAATTATTGAATCCAATACAAGACCACTGTCGAAAGATAAAAGAGAAACGTTGAAAGAGAAATTTTGCAAGTGCCCTTGGTCAGTTTTCTTGATGTTGTAGCTGCGTGAGGCATCCTCACACAAGTCGGCCCAAAAGAATTAATAAAATAATTATTGTATGTCTGGACAAGTCGGTCCCAGTGAAAAAGTCAAGTCAGAAATCAAGTATAAATAGAGGTGACGCCTCCCTCATTTGGACATCAAGCAAGTTCTCTCCACATCAAGAAGGAAGTTCGCTCCAGCTAGTATAAGACTAATTTTAAGGTTTCTATCTTTGGAGAAGTTTCTCTTTGGATTATCTTTATTTTGGTTATGTATCTGGTTGTATTTTGTATCTTGAACTGATATCTCTATAAGAAGGTTGTTGGGTTTTCTCCCTTGTGGTTTCCTAGGATAAATCTCCGTGTCTATTGTTTCTGTGCATTGGTTGTTCTTTCAATGATCCTTATTTATATTCCGCTACAAAAATGATTGAAAATATAGTGCTATCTTAAAGAGCCATTATTGGAAACTAGGGCTTCCTAATTTAGGGACTTCTATCCACATTTTTGTTTGAAAAAGAGCATTGTGGAACTCGCCCAGAATGGCACACCTTTCTGTGGAGGTAAATTCCAAATTGGCGAACTTCCAATTTTGAGCAAATTTTGTCGGGATCCAAACTAGGGCTTCCTAATTTTTGTTGTTATGTCCATAGATATGGGAGAAAAGGAGGTCCATTCAACTTGCCCTAGGAGGGCGCATTCATCTGTGGAATTAGATTTCTCAAATTCCAAGCTTCAATTTTGACCTAGCTTCTATTAGGGTTTTTGGATCATGTTTCAGTTCCAGGTTACAACCACCATGAATAGTGTGAAAGTGGAAGATAGACTTGATGGGGCATCCAACTTCAATACTTGGAAGTCTAGGGTTCTTATTATCTTGGAGGAGAATGATCTCCTAGAATTTGTTAATGAGAAGGTACCAAAACTAGAAGAGGAAGCAGAGAAGACAAAATGGAGGAAGGGTGATGCTAAGGCAAGGAGGATTTTGATAGATTCTGTAAAGGATCACTTGATACCTCAGAAAGGGAAGAGGTTACATATCATCTTTCCCATTTTACTTCATTTAATAACTTAAATTACTTTTTAACATGTGTTTAATTAAATATAAACACCTATTTATTAAGAATGACCATAAAATTAATATTAATTACTCTAACTTCTTCCCTTAATGGTCATTCTGGAAAATATACCAAGCTTGTATTTGAATTTAACAAACTTATTTGGAACAAGTCGCTTGATGAAGATGTTTGCAGTTTGTTCTTGTGTTGTACAATATTGAAGTTCGACTTCATCATCTTATACAAGTTGTCTGATGAAATGAGAATGTGCATCAATGTGTTCAGTGCACTCATGAAAAACTGGATTCGTTGCTAATTTTAAAACACCTTTATTCTCACAAAAAAACACTGTTGGCTTGGTTTGCTCAAGCATCAAATCTCCAAGTATTCATCTAAGCAAAATTGCTTCACATGCTCCTTTTGATACTGCCCTGTATTCTGCCTCAGTAGAAGAAAGAGAAACATGTTTCTTGCTACCCCAGGAAAGTACACCTGTTCCAAGATTGAATACAAAAACAATGTTGATTTCGGATCATCCATTGATGCTGCAGAATCAAAATTTGTATACCTATTAATTGAAATTCATCACTTTCACCGTATAAAATTCCATAGTCTATTGTACCTTTAACATATCTCAGAATCCTTTTCGTTGGTACCCAATGTTCTACTTTAGGATTTGTCACTAATCTGGATATGTAGTTTACTGCAAAGCTAAGGTTTGTCGTAGTGGTTGTAAGATAGATCATACTTCCCACTAGTTGCTTAGAAATTGACTCCTTAGCTGATTTTGAGTCGGCTTATGCTGAAATTTTCAGCCCTTTCTCCGTAGGTGTTGATGAATTTTTACAATCAACCATCTTGTATTTGTCTAACAGGCCTTTGGAATACTTAGTTCATGAAGCAAAAATCCATATGTTAGTTTTGCCAAACTTCTACACCTAGACAATAACGTAAGAGGCCTAAATCTGTCATGTCAAACACCAAACATATTTCAGATTTTACCTTGGTTATTGCTTCGATTTCACTACCTGTGATGATGATGTCATCGACATATATCACCAATAAAACCAGATCACCATCCTCACTTTTGACCTAGAGATTGGAATCATAAAACCTTCTTTTGAATCCATTATCCTGCAAATGTTTGTCAATTTGGATGTACCAAGCTCTTGTTTTTTTGAGACGATAATGAGCTCTAACCAATTTGCAAACCATATGTTCCTTTCCATGAACCTGAAAACCTTGAGGTTGATATATATAAACTTCTTCCTCTAAATGACCATTGAGGTAAGCACTTTCAATATTCATTTGAAAGATAGACCAACCAAAATGCACAACGAGAGCCAAAACTAACCTGATTTAACCATCTTGACAGTAGGAGCAAACATTTGCTTGTAATTGATCCCTTCTTGTTGAGCAAAGCCCTTTGCGACCTGGCTTGCTTTGTGCTTGTCAAATGAACCATTTGTCTAGTACTTAACATTGTAAACCCACTTGCAACCAATGTTATCGGAACCGGACCGGTCATCGAACCTGCGAAGCCCAAAATGTGAACCGGACCGGAATCGGCAAAAAGCCGGGTAAAAAATTGGTTGACTAAAAAATACATAAAATATTCATATTTTGTAAAAAACATATATATGCATGTCCATACATATGAATCCAAACCATTAATACAGAAATATGCAAAGTTTCTCATATATATAGCAAATATGGGTGCAAATATCCAAAATAACACCTAGTGCAATACATCCCTGAGGTTTTGAACCAAAGTATATTAACAAAGAGGCTCCAAAGTACATAAGCAAAGTTTTATTTTCTGGTTTTAAAAAAAAAAATTGAGTTTCGTGAGTCCCCAGTCTAGACCGGCCGGTTCGGCCGGTTTTGTACCCGGTTTGGAAAAAAATCTGGTTTTATGATTTTTTTTGCTGACTGGACCGACCAACCCTGTAAACCGGTCAGACCGGCCGGTTTTGCCGGTTTCGGTCCGGTTCCGATAACACTCAATCAATAGGCTTTTTTCTAGTAGGAATATCCTCCAACACCCAAATCTGATTTTTCATCAAGGCATCATATTCAATTTGCATAGATTTGTCCCATTTAGAACATCCTTGGTGTTACGCTGCACTTGTACCCAACGCACCTTCAGGTGTACCCCAGGGAGAGGGCCAATTTTTTCAACCAGGAGGGGTGTTATCAAGCAATGGTGGTCATGGTTGGGCCCTTTGGTCATCCTTTAGGGGTACTGTGGCTTAATGGCACTGTTGATTGCCCTTTATTGGGGTTTTTAACCTCGGTGTTGGTGTCCGGGGCCCCTAATGGTTGACCAGTGGGTCACATGGCTCCATATCCTGTTTATGTGCTCTGGTGGTCTTCGCTTCTACTGTGAGACATTCGTCTCCCTTCTCAGCCACTTAAAACAACCCCTTGACCTTTCATTCAATGGGTCCCTGCTCTCCCTGGCCTTATCTCCTCAAAGGAAGACTTCCTCCATGCCAGGCCGTTTTCATGCTTTGAGGATGGCGTTGAGGGATTTTTCAGCATTCTAGTGATTTGCTTATTTGGGCGTATTTTGGCACTCAGGGTTATAAATACCCTAGGTAGCCTACCTTGAGCCTACCTTGAGCCTACCTTAGGCCATATTTTATTATTATTTTCTTTTAATTTTAAGTTGACTTTTAATAATTACAAATTGACTTATTTAAGGCATGTTAGCCTGGATATTTTGTAAGAAGTGAGTGTGAGATCATATAAATAAATCTCCTCAATTTCATTTTAAGACAAAACTGATGGGATAATACACTATGCACTTGTTTTACCCCTTTTAGGGTTTCTTGGATGGATGCGCTCCTCTTGAGGAAGTTTTCTGGTTAATGCAAGCTATTTTCTGGCAATTCTTTGGTGAATCTTCAATTTGGTGAATCTTCAATTCTTTGGTTTTTGGTGATGCTTCAATTTGTTGGATGAACACAAGCACAAGGAGGTCAGGCTTTTTACCTTTTTGTTTGGAAGTTGGTGGATGTGCATGTCTGAGTCTTAGTGGTAGCCTTAGAGCTACACTTTGCCCTAGGATAGGCCATTACCTTCCTTCTTGTCACCTTAGCAAACAACGACACGTCTCCCTGTGAGGGTGCCTTAGGGTTTCTCCTTAGTTTTCTAGGATAGTTGCTTAACCTATGACCCTTCTTCACTAGGTTAGCCATCCTTCTTTGAAGCCCTAGGTTGGGTAGGGCTTGTTCTAGGGTTTACCTAGGTCCTCACACCATTTTCTCTCATAAACCTAGTCTAGGGTTAGTTCTTAGAGTAGTCTTAGGTTAGTTTTGGTATTGTTTTAGGTTAGTTTAGGATGGTTTTAGGTTAGTTTAGGTTAACCTAACCCTTGCTAGCCTCCCCAATTCTTTCCCTTCCCTTCGCTGCTCCTTTCTTCTTCCTCGCTTGGTCCTTAAAACTCCTTCCTAAACCCTCGCTGCCCTAACTACACCATCGCTAGTCCTCATCCTTACCTCGCAGCTCCCTCAAACCCTCGCTCCACTCCCCTACGACCTTTTCTAAATCCTCGCTGCCTTAGGAAACCGTCCTAATCTACCTCGCTAGCTCCTAAAAGGCCTAAACTACCCTCGTTGTTCCCTAAACAGTCCTTCGAGCCACCATTCCACCCCTCGGTCACCCTACAGCCAGCTAGTAAGCCCTTGTACCCCCTATCGTGGCTCCCTCTTAGTCCTTTTCCCCTACCTCGGACCCTTTCCTAAACCTTAGGCTAGCCTTCTCCACCTTTTTCCATTCTCCTAAGGCTTCTTTTCACTCTCAGGTCCTTCATTTGGGGTTGTTCCATTAACTAGGGTTTGCTGCTACAGCAGCAAGCCTCCCCTCTCTTCCATTTTGCTGCCACAATAACCCTTTTTCACACCCTCCCGGCTCTAGTTCCTGCCCTAGGTTGCCCCTCCCTTTCTTATTCCTCCCTCGGGTCTACCTTTGAGGCTGTCCTAAGTCTTACTCCTCACCTTCAAACCTTAAGGGTTACCCTTACAATGGCATCCCTCCTATTTCATATCTTATAACCTTTGCACACATCAACAAGGGGTTAGTAAATTTTGTGTATTGTTTATGTTTGGGTGGAGGAGTAACCTACTACTTCATGCATATATGCTTACTTAAACGCTTAGATCCGATACATTTTATTTTCAGTTGCTAATAGATTTTGTCATATAGAGTCTGGAACTAATGGTCTATTTATGTATGAATCCTACAGTCAGAAGCATTTGCAATGAGTGACTGACATGTGTTATCTGTACCGCTGCATACTTTGCATGAAACATTACTTATAAATACACATAAATCCCAAATCAATTACTACTCTTAGTCGGCTCATACACTGATAATTCAATGAGTTATATTCGTGTGACTGTGGTTATGTGATTGAACTACATACATTTATACACTAACGTTTTAATGCTGCCACAAATACAGTGAGTGATGACTGATATGTACTGGTGAATGCATATGTAAAGGTCAAGTTTTAACACGCAAGGGATGATGGTAATAAATATCTTTATTGATGCTATGCCTAGGTAGATAAATGAATCTTTACTGCCGTAGGAGAATTAAATTCTGCATCCAACGAGTACCCACACTGCATACTTTTGACGGACCCTGCTACCCCAAAAGCAAGAAATACTTGAAAAAATGTGATGATGTATTTCTTATCATCATCATCATCACGTTTTTTCAAGTATTTCTTGTTTTTGGGGTAGCGAGGTCCGTCAAAAGTATGTAGTGTGGGTACTTGTTGGATGCGGAATTTAATTCCGCATTCAACGAGCCATCCCGCTCAAAATTTGAGTAAAAACAGAGGGAGATATATTGAAAATACGAACAAAAAAAGTAGTTTTTTTATGACAAATTTGTCAATTCAACCATTATAGTTGACTCATTTTATTGAAATTCTATTGGTTATTGAATTCCAACTCACAAAAATTGATTGTTGGCTCGTTTTCTTATAAGGCCCATTTTAGACCCCAAATTTTCTCTAATGTCCAATATTCCCTTGGATCTGCTTTCACTTTTTGAAAAGGAACCCTTGGTATTCTTACCAAGTGCACATCCTCTACATACACCATCATGGTCTACATGAAGCATTGGTAGACCTGTCACCATGTTTCTTAATGCGGGGAGACTTGATAGTTTAGATGAGCTAGTCTTCTGTGCCACAGCTCATTGATGTTAGTGGAATCATGGACTAAGGCTTGAGCTGGTAGAGTGCTCAGACGATACAAGCTTTCCTCCCTTACACCAATCACTTTCCTTGTGTTCATGCTAGAATTCTTGTGCCATGCAAGCACATTTACATCTGCAAATGTAATTCTATATCCCTTGTCTTCTAAGGTGGAGATGGAGACAAGGTTTCTTTTCATACCAGGTACATACAACACATCATTCAAATGTAGTAAGTCATTGGATTCCAACTGAAGAGATGTAGATCTAAACCCTTTCACAGTGTAGTTGGTATCATCTCCAAGTACAACACGGAGATGGGATTCTTTTTCAACAGCTTCTGAAAGGTTCTCTTTATAACTAGTCTATCACTAGTGGTGGGAACTGTACCTGTCAATGTTGATATGAAGAAGAATTTTGTACGATCTTCATTTCTTTGTTTCTTGTGATGATCATCTTCCACATCACCTGTTGAAGCTTTATGCTTCCTCATGTTTGAACTAAAACACTGGCTTGTATAGTGACCATATTTCTTCCACTTGTAGCATTGTATGTGTGATAGATCCTTCTTCTTTTCCCTCCAATCTGGAGAAGAACTTGGTCTCCTAGCTTGGTGCTTATGTTTGTGAAACCTCCTTCCTTTTCCATTGCCTTTCTTGGCAGGAGTGATGAAGGCTTGATTCTCCTTGACTTGAGGACCATGGAGTCTTTTCTTTGTTGCAATCCTAGTCTTTTCTTGAGTGCAGCCTGCCCATAACTTGTCAAATTTGGGAAACTTGGTTTGACCACTTATGGTTTAGATGAAGGACTCCCAAGATGGTGGAAGACCATTTAGAGTGGTGGTCATGACAAGCTCCTTTTCTTCAATGTTGTCTCCACTAGACCTTAGCGTGTCCTGAAGTTTGGTGATCCTCATGAAATATGAGGCAATTGACTCTGACTTAATCATCTTCATATTTGACAGTTTGTTCCTCAATGTGAAAGTCACATTGATGCTATTGTGTTCAAATAACTTCTTTAAGGTCTTGAACATCTTCTTAGCTGTCTTTTTTTCTGAGATTTGTGGAACCAAGTGATCTTTGACTGAGTCCACCATAATCCTTCTTGCTTTCGCATCACACTTCTTCCACTAGCACTTGTCTCCTTCCGCTTTTGGTTCTGGAAATTTCTCATTGACAAACTTCAAGAGATCATTTTCTTCTAGGATGAGAAGAACCCTAGGATTCTAGGATATGAAGTTTGTAGCCCCATCAAGACGATATTCAACCTTCGTTCCAATCATCTTGTCTGTAGGTCTGGACCAGAAACCCTAGCAGGAGCTAGGTCAAAATAAATTTTGGAATTTAGTGAAACTGACCTTACAGATAGATGTGCCCTATCAAGGCGAGTTGAGGGAAGGTGAGGTCGAGCCAAAACAGTGGTGGGAAACCTTTGAAACTTGATGCACTAGTTTCTTCCCGTAGTATCCTACAGTGTCCCGCAGCAAACAATTGAAACTTCTCAGAATTTATTTTTTCTTTCACCAAAAGATGCACCTCCCCTAAAGCAAAGTTTCCACAGCTCTTTTTTTGCCGAAGAGATGAAGGAAGGCCTCGGAAGGTCAAACCCTAGCTTTCGGCAATGGCCTCTTCTAGAATTGCTCTGATACTCTGTTAGTTTTTCAAGATTATAGCAATGTAACTTAATTGCAAATAAACAATTGGATCTCTAGAAGAAAGACAAAGCACGAAAACAAGGAACACAAGAATTTATCCTGGGAAACCCAATTGGGAAAAACCCAGTAAACCTTCGAATAGAGATAATAGCTCCAATGAACAGAGAGAAGAAGAAAGAGAGAGAAAATGTCTCTCTAAGATACTGTTATCACATATATAGTAACCGGGCTACCATATTCTATTTTTTAGATTCAGTACATTTTTTCAGCCAGATCTCCTACATATGAGATGCTGAGATGAGCTGTTTTGACGAATCATTATTTTGTTAGTGGACTATTATACTCTCCCATGTCAGTGCTGAGTCTCAGGACACTTAGATTCGAGGACTGATGTAGCCATTTAGTCATTTGCAGAGTAGTTAGTGATGCCCAGATTGGTGTTAGTGTTTTCTCATTGGACAAATGATGGTTCAGATGGATTATTTGCATGGTTATGACTCAACATTTATTATATTGTGTTATGGTTATCGTTGCACTTATATACTAGCATTTAGTGTCATGATCTGGCGATCATAAATATATGGACTTGGATGTATTTGTATTATGTATTGATGTCCCTACTTTGACTTGAAGTTCCTGATCTATACTCATTGGTTTTACCCTCCCTAGGGAGAGTAGAGGTAGTCATTCCCACCATACTCTGGCTTGCTAGTGTTGGCTTCATTGATTCATTGTCTCCACCCATCCATTTCCTTCTAGTTTTGTTTTAACCCGACTTACTACTTGACTTGTGGCATGGAGGACCTTTCCTTGCTAGAACCTTTGTTGGACAAACCTCCCTGTTTATATTGTGTCTCGGCTCTGAGTTGGTGATAGAACTTGCCTTTGGTGAGTTGGACTGTATGCCTAAATCATTTTGGTCGGTTGTCTCGATGTTTGGCATTGTGCAGAACTCCCTCTAGTCACTTGAGATGTTGGCTAAAACTGAAAGCTTATGTACTACTTGTATTGGAAATGTTTATATATGCGCCCATGGAAATTGTAAATTCTAAAATGTGTTTCTTAACATATGTAAGCAAAGGGCAAGAGCAATGAAATGCTAAAATACCTTGTGAAGGGTATAAGAAAAGGTCCCAAAAGCAATGGTTAAATAGATGCTATATCCAAATATTGCTGACCTTATAAATTTGAATACGTCCTGGATGAAAACTGCAGTTAGCTGTGCTTTTAAGCACTGGTGAAGTCCCCAAAAGGTCATATAGGCCAACAAGGCCATGGAAATAAATTGATGGTCCTAATGAACCTGGATCAAACTTGATGTAGACATCATGTCTAAGTTGAATAAGCACTCTCTGACAACTCAACCATTTGTGAGGCACTGCCATTCCAAGTGTTGTTGTTTGTTCGACATGTGGTTATAGTGAGTATTCCCTTTCCATATCCAGAGTGTTATGATGTTAAGTTAGTAGTCATTCTTTTCCCTAGCCTTGTCAATTTCATCCTTTTCACCCTTCACTAGCAAATTGACTACAACTATGAAGTGAGTATAGTCCTGAAAATCTGGTGTGAGTAATAATAAATAAAACCCTATTTATGTACTTGGTTGATGTACCACCAGTGAGTTGATTGCTACTTGTTATGATTGTTACTTAAATGATTTGTAGAGCATGTCTTAGCCTTGTAGCACTTGCAGCAGATGGATGATAGTCTGAGTTATACTATTGGTATCTGGTCATTTACAGGTGATTATATTGTCTATTGGATATTGTTGATGATCAGGTAGAGACCTGGAAAGGGTATGAGTATGCACCCTAGATGGATTTGGACTCTCTGAGTCTAGTGAGATAGCTTATTTTCAGTTTCGGGCACTTGCTGAGATGATCAGGCTCATTTTACCCTTCTGATGCAGTTTTGCTTCACAGGATGATGTGTCTGAGCAGGGAAATGTTTTTATGGGATCTCCTAGGGTGCTGTATGGGGCATAGGGGGTGTAGCCACTTGATTGTACCATAGTACCCCCATCCCAGAGAGCTTGGTGGGCTCAGTTGGACAACGCAGGAAACCTAGGAGGCTGTTTTGGCAGGTTCACATTTCCTGAGGTAGATTAATAAATGATTAAATGGCTATTGAAGAAATCGATTTGGGCTACTGAGGCAAGGAAATGACATGGGATGAGTCATAGTGATGAGTGTGATGTCCTTCGCACCTTCTCCAGGAGTTGCATCACCTGATTGGGCCCACACCTATTTTTTGGGTATTTTTATATTATTTTATGGAGCTTTTGGGGGACGCTCATGATTTCCTCAAGGAGGCACAAAGTCAAAAAATTAAAATATTATATTATTGTATTGTGCCATGGGGCACCCAGAGGGAGTTAGTTAATACTCCATGGACCCACCATGTGCTTCATTTATTTGTTGTTGAGTGGGGTACCCTCTTTATGGGTGATTTAGTCCACTTTGGTACTTTATGGTTATATTGATCCATGTATTGTATATTGAGCTCATCTCAACCATTGATTAGAACATTTATATCTTTTAATCTTAGCCACTCGTTTTGAAAGTGGTTAGGGTTTTGGTTCTCTCGTTCCTATTTAAAGGAGAGAGCTTCTCATTTGTAAGGGGTCTTTGGCTCTGGGATCTAATTAATAGAAAAACTTTCTTGTGGATATTTTTTGGATATTTTTTGGATCTCCTTTGCATCTGGGGTTCTTAGAAGGTAATTGGAAAATCTATTTCTTCCTAGCATCTGAGTATTTGTTGTGAGATCTATATTTTTTTGGGGATCATTGTCTTCTCTACAGGAGGACGACTTCATCTTAGGCGTTTTTGCAAGGGGACCTCAACTCGCTTGGACTGGTTTCGTTTGTGACAGGGGGTTTTCATTAGTTTCATTGTGATCTATGATTGCATCTTGTTACTTTTTTGTAGATCTTGCTTTTCTTTCATGATACGACAAATCTGATATTGTTGAGGTTTGCTTGTGCAGGAGAGAGGGTGCATTGGTCATTTAGAGCAAAACGTTGGGCTTAGAAATCACACAAGTCTTCACAAATTGATCGAGATAGCGGGGATCATCAGCTTCAAGGCATCTACAAGGATTTTCAAGTTAGTTCCTTTCTTTCGGATCTCAACCCATTGACACATGCTTTTCTTCATTTTTTTCTGAAAAATCCATAAATAATAAAAAACCAAAAATACTAAAAAATAAACCGCTCGATCTTTGGACAAACTACTGCTGGGTTTTGTAGATCAGGCCTCCCTCTCACCAACTCACCCCTAATGCTGAGCTAATTTTGCCTGGTTTGCCCTAGATCTGAGAAACTGCCTTCTCAAACCCTAGCGCCCCTCACTGAATTTTTAGACTTTTTTCAAGATCTGATTTTTCCGAGAAAATAACAACTTGGGTTTGTAGATCGGGTCCTTCTCACTCCAAATCACCTCCAACGCCGAGCTAGATGCTGACAGGTGGCCCTAGATCTGAGAAACTGTCTTGCAGGACCCTAACACTTCTCACCATTTTTCTGACTTTTTCCCAGATCTGATTTTTTCGGCATTTTTTTGACTTGGGTTTTTAGATCAGGTCATCCCGATCCCATTTCCCCTCCAACGTTGAGTTGATGGTCACCAAATTGTCCTAGATCTGAGGATCTGCCTCTCCAAACCCTAGCGCTAGCCACCTTACTGTTGGTTTCCCCTGTAGGCTAAATTTTTCGGTCAAATAATTTCCTAGATCCATAGATCAAGGCTTTTCCCAGGTGGGTCCACTCCAACGCTGAGCTGATATTGACTCCATTATACCCTAGGTCCAACATGCACTAATTTCCAACTCTAGCGCTATCCCCTCTTTGGCCTCTTTTCCTTGTAATCCGATCTTTCCCTGGTGACTCGAGAACTTTGATACTGTCACATCTATCATCGAGTCTATCCATTGGTACTAGATAGCCCCAATCCTGTCCTTGACCTCCCTGCATTGGTCACGTTTCCCAAGGCAGCGGATATCCTCACCTGTTGCTAGTTCCCCAACCCTAGATCTAGTTTTCACCTTATAGGTCATTTGTGTTCCACTTTGGATCGAACCTCATACTTCCCAAGCCCTAATCCAAAGCCTTGGTTCACCTAGTGACATAATTTGTAGATCTAGGGTTTTCGTCTCCTTACACCTTACATACCTCAAAGTCTATTTGATCTGATATGGTGTCTAGGTTTGATCTTTCCTATTGGGAGTAGATCTGGGTCTCCCCCTTTGTTGTCTTGGGCTAAGACACATAAAGTGAAGGCTGCCTTGATTGGCGTGACAACCATCCATTTGGGGGTCTAGGGAGTCTCGGTTCCACCTCCCTAGTTGCTTGTCCCTCTACCATCCATCCTGGATCCACCTCACATAGGCAACTACAAGGTTGGTGATAACAGATACAACCCCATAAAACACTCTCCTTGAATCCAATAGTGCACCTTTTTAGCCAGAGTGAATTTGTTGTGTGTGGATGAAATAATGAGGAGGGGCACCTCCTATTTATACTGATTTTCCAAGTGAAAATTTACTGGGGCCGACCTACATTGCGGAAATACAAACATAATTTATTTTATTCTTTTCTTGTGGATTATTTCCCCAAGGATTACATTGATTCTTTTTAGGGTTTACATGAGTAAATACATCAGTATAATCTACCGTAGGATGTACAAGGAAATACAATACAAGTACAATAAGAATAACTTCTGAAGTTGCACAAATTCCAACATAAGCTCTTGTTCTAAAATGTTTTCCTTAGCTTGGAAAAATTGAACCCTTGAAAAATAGTCCTGTAATATATGCACATGGAGAAATAATTGCAAGAACGTGTCATATTGTTTTTGTACATATCATGTCCCTATTGACATTTTTGTGTGGTTGCTTCAAGTTTTGAAGCCTCCTATACTTTGGCATAGTGACCACTAGTCTATATGCTCAGTTTTTTTTAGTATGTTATGAGGTATGTCCTTTCTCAAGTAAAATCAATGCAACATTAACTTACCATGGAATGATTAATATTATGTTGATGCTCAAATAATTTTGTTTTGATAATGGACAACTCATTGCTTCTTAGTTTTCTTCTACAGAGCACTTATGCTAAGATTGGATATAAACAAGGATGGTTTTTAGCTCCTCTTGTTCATCCTTCTACAAGGTACGCCTCATATTATATCTAAACTAAGTTGTTATAACATTTTTGTTTTAAAAGTGGTAGTGGAATTCCTTTTATATGAATTAAATGAGAGTGAGCTGTGTAGTTAACCACAACATCTTTACAAGAGTATTAGACTCTGTACATGAGCTACTTTGTGTATATGCTCATGGTTTTTTATTAACAATATATTTTTAAAAATACCACTTTTATATAATAAGTGTGTAATGACTTTTCTTAGTGGCTTAAATGTTTTGTTGAGCTTTTTTGAATCATTATTGTTATAATAGGGGTTCCCCCCCTCTCATATATACATATATATATCATAGTTATGTTGATGGCATAGTTACCCTTTGGATACAACCACTTAGATAAAAAGTAATCTTAGTTTGACTGCACTTTCCTAGCATTAATGCGTGGGAAAGTTCCCCCATTTTACCCTCCAAATTGGGTGATTGTTTAGACAATAATTTAGGCTGTGTTATATATATTGTTGTGCATGGAATCATTATATATTTCATAATGTTATGCTAATTTCCAATAATGAGTCTTCTATGAAGAATTTTCTACCTAATTCCTTAAAATGACTTATATCATTTTGGTTTTTTCATCATCAACTTATTCTTTTCATGTCAGAAGTTGCAATATATGCATTCATTCTTTATTGTTTTCATATGGAAGCAGTGTATGCTATGTGCACAATGCAAACAATATATTGATGAAGTAGCAGACAGAAATGATAATTTTAGCCTGAATCATACATCAATTTTCGTTTGATTGAATTTAAATACAAGGTTCTTTCTTGGCTTCTATTATAGGAATATTCTCCAACTTGCTAAGGTGAAGGTTGTAAATCGTGAAGGTCAATGGGTAGAACTCGCCATCCCTAGCAGGTACACAGTAGCGTCTATTCTTGCCCTTTTATTTTCTCTCTTTTTACCTTGTCACACTCAAGTCATGAATGAATTTGAAAAAGTAGCAATAACAATCAGTGATTTTCTGAGGATTAACTATCTAAATCATCCTGAACTTGGAAAAGTAGCACTATGAACCATTGTTTGTCTTTAGGATTAGAATATCTAAACTATCTTGGTCCAAATAGGATTTTTATGTAGTAGTACAATTATTGATTTGTTCTGCTAATTGTAGATCAAAATCTTGCATTAAGAGTTCACACCACCTAATTTCCAACGTAAATATAGAAAGGTCAAATTTGGTATTGGTATTGTTGCCAAGTTATCGTTCATGTTTCAATAAATCTCTTTTCATTGGTGAAGATTTCTGATCTGTACATTCCATGATAAGCTCCAAGTCAAGGATGCAAGGGAATAGATAGATCATAGTAGACAAAACATCAAATTTCCAAAAACATGAAAGAGGAAACAAAACTGTTATTTTCTGTGTGGCCAAAATGAATAAGTACATGCTCACATGTTCAATAAATATATTCTGTTTTTTCTGTTCAAAAAATGCAAATGTTAATTGAAATCACTAGGTTGATTTCTTTTCATATAAACTCCGGATTCAGTTGCAATGTCTGATTTTAATTTTATTTTTTAAGTTCAATGAAATAGATAAAATACTACTTGTCATTACCCATTTCAAAAATTACCATCACCAGTGACAATCCTTTCTTAACAAGGAAAATCTTTGTGAAGTTCTTAAAGTTTAGAAAAAGAATGATCAACCTCAACTAATCTTTAATATTTAAGTTTACATCATAAGCCATTCTTAAATTTTATTTTTTGTATGAATATAAACTATTGGTAAGATTTTTAGCACATCTTTTTGGTAAATGAACAAAAATCTCATTAAAATGAGAATGATATACAATAAAGTATACCATGCGTACAACTAAGCTATTCAGCTCAAAGGTCTGGTACTAAACAATTGAACATTATACAGGGTTTGCACAATGATTTCTATCTGTGGAAATTTTGTGCACTTGGGCAATTAATTGCAAACCTGAAATTTCACCTTCTTCTTAGAAGGTGTCTTGGATACTAGCCCTAGCATTTTTAGCCTGACGACTGCTGTAAATTAAAGTAGAAAACAACAGCGGTAAAATCACAATAATTCACTTCAAACAACCCCACATTTCACAGCAATTCAAGGAGAAAATATGCCAAACAATGAGATAAGTTTCATCCTCTTCTTGGGCAACCTATTAACCAATAACCAGATCTGTACTTTTACAGCAGTATAACAGCAGTAACCTCAGCTCCTTAGCTTCTTTATTAGATATTAATACAGTTAACAATTTGCCCCTTTACTTATGTCAATTCAACAAGATATAAACAGGTGTAAATAGAAAAACATTCAAAATATATATTTAGCTGAAATTTAAATCTGGAATTTGCACAAGTTATGGACAGTTGGAAACTTCATTAATATGCTCAAGACAAAGTAGAGGTACATATCATAGCCCTCTCTCAAGGCAGCTGCAATATCTGCAACTATCCAAAAATCTCTAACTAGGGTAAATCATAAAACCCCAACTCAACCAAGAAGATCCAATGTGCAAGAATCTCTGCAACACATCCTCCAAGGCAAGATGTCTTTTTCTTTTCTTCACAATCCACCTTGTTACCTTACAAATTAACACCCTTCCGATTAGGTTACGAGGGTTGGTGCTAAGATCGGCAACTTTTCAGGAGATGCACCTGTTGAAATTTACCTATGAATTGTTCCCCTAAGTGACTTTTGCTTAAGTCACTACGAAAAGGGGTTTGTGTCACTTGGACTTCAGGGGAAAAATGCACTTTAAGTGAAATATTTAAAAAGTGAGTGAAATTAATTATTTTGTGGAGAAAAGTGATTTTAATCACAACCACTCATCTAGACTAATCTGAGCCCTAGGATTAGATGGCTTTTCATTCACCCTAATTTTTTCACCAAAAAGGAAGTTTCCAAGTGAAGAGGCACTTTTGCATTTGAGAGAGAAGAGAGAGCCATTTCTGAGAAAGAGGAAAACAATAGCAGCAGCACCAATTTTCTCTTGGCACACATTTTGAGGAGAGAAGGTACAACAAGAGGGCACATATTTCGAGGCAAGGTACAACAACATTTATTGCTGGTCCATACAGTCCGTACAATAGGGATTCCGTACAGCAGTACAGATCTCAAGGCAGAAATTACATCACGGTTTTCGAGGCAGATTTATGGGCATGTTTTTCAAGATATTTTTTTGTTTTTTTCCTGGGCACGAATCTTGAGGCAGTTTGCAGGCACGGATTTCGAGGTCTGTATAGACAGTCTGTACGGTCTGTCCAGACATTCCATACAGCGGCACGGAAATCGAGGCAGAAAACAACAAAAATTCTGAATTTGCATTTTTCTGTTGGGCATGGAAAACGAAGCAGAAAATTTTATCCGGTTGAGATAAGTTGGTCTGAAATTATTTTTTGTCTGTTGCTATAAATTTTCCAGATAATAAAAATTTCTATCTCTCACATGTTTTCCCCGGAGGTTGGGGTTTTTCTTGGGTCATTGGACCAAAAATACTGTGTCTGAAATTTTTGGTTGAATGGATTTTATTTGCTGTTAGTGAAAATGTAGTAGAAATTTTTCTTGTGTTTCAGTCCTATATTTGTTTATGAGAAAAATCTAATTTGCAGCAGTAAAACAAATTGGGTTGGGCATTAAACAATGTGTTAAAAGTTAAAACGGAGTTGGAAACCGGGTTGGGAAAGTGCAGAGAATTCTACAGCACCCAATGTGATCACAATGCAGTCTCCTCTCTCTTTAGGCATGCTCCTTATGCCACAAGAGGCTTCCCAAATATAAAGATAAATAGCTTTGTAAGATCTGCAACAAGAACAATGTTTTCTCTAGCCTTCCTACATGTTAGTAGACCAGTGCCTTAATGGAGTCAAGAAGATATTGAATAAATACTCAATGACTAGGAATGTTTAGGAGCAATGTAACTTGATGTTGTTTAATTAGTAAGATGAATCAATTTATTGCAGTAAAAACCAACACTATAAACTTGTGTGAAACCTTGAAATGAATTGTGAAAATGCCACAAAAAGTACCTACCACTTCTCACAACCAGAGAGGAGCCAATCCCCCTTAGGGCACACTTGTTGTGATGGATTATTGGTGAGATTTGGGGCTTATTCCGCCTTAAAATCTGTAGCAACTGTAGAAAATTTCAAGAACCAACTACATGCAACTTCAGAAATTTCTCAAACACCCTAGCAATACATTGATTTCAGTCTTCTATAGTCATCTATAGTTGAAATAATCAACAGGAATAGCAAATAATTCTTCACATTTGGCACATGATTTTGGGCCAAGCCTCTAGAAAAACCCGATAGGGAAAACCAGTCACTAAGAAAGATTTATTATATGCCGAAGAATATAGGAAAACATGCACAGCAGTACACTTCCAGCATTAAAAATTCAGTACTCATCTCAAGTACAACTCCCAGCTCCTTGAAAACAGTGCACACATAGAAAACTGTGCCCACAGGATTGTACCGCCTGTATGGCCCTCAAACATAGCAAATCTTCTTGGTTTCTGTGCCCAGAACTATAGTATCAGACTGCTGTAACCTACAGGTACACTGTACAACCTCCAACCAGCAGAAAGCTACCTTGATTTTCGTGCATATAACTCAGCAACAAAAACCAGCACCTCCAATCTACTCTATGCCTCATAAAAATATTGTATGGCCTACATTCTTTCACTGCTGTACGGTCTTGTAAGTGCTGGAACTCTCCTTGGTTTGTGTGCTCACAAACAGTCTTGGGATTTGCTGTAAAAGTTTGCTCATTCACCAACCCGGTTTCAAATTTCAATGACATTCATAATTTAATGCCCAAAACCCATTTACTGCTGAAAATGAAGGTTAATCTCATAAGCTAAATCAGACATGAAACACTTAGAGCAGAAATTAATTGTGTTGCCGCTTAATTTGCACCTCAGGTCACGTGGCAGAAATCTTCAAGCCATTGGGTGCGACCTTGGGGGAAAGCTAGAGCCAAGTGCTGTCACCTGATACTCATCTCTTCCTTCTAGGATTTCTCCTAACGAAACCAAGGGGGGTGGTCCCTATGAAAATAATCTAAGGTTGTTAATCTATGATAACAAAAACTATTCTAGAAGATGAAAAAAGATTACTGAGAGCAAGACTTTTGCAAATAATATAGATCAACAACATGTAAGTTTAAAGAAACATTCCATTCTACACATAAATTGATTTAGATAGCAAAAAAGTAAATGCGTGATTGATGCAAAATAGACTAGTGTTGAATGGAGCCAGAATAGTGTTGTTTGTAAGTTTCCTTAAAACCCAATCTTGAGTTACCCAGTATATAATATTTTTTTATTGTTAACAACCACAAATGTGTTTCTTCACAAATATTGTAGTGGAAAATGAATACTAAGAAAAATAGAACAATCACATCAATAGAGACACTAACATTTTCGGGTATGAAAACCCTTGAAAAAACCCAAAAAGGAAAAACTGGTGCAACTGCCTAAGAAGATATTTTTATTAGCAAGATATAGAATAGTACAATTCAGAAATCGATTTTACCCAACCTGGAAAAATCGTACAACCGAAAATCATTAAGAAACCCTAATAAGATCGTACGACCCTTGCGTTAGTGTGTACTGCCCTTGCGTCAGCGTACAACTACCTACGTCACTCGTACGATTTCCCACGTCAGCGTACGGTTGCTCTACGTCTGATCACACGGCCCCCCTGCATCATGGTGTACGACCTCTGCATAAGCTTGTACGACCCCTATGCATGTGCCTGTGCGACCTCTTCAATTTTCCTGTGTTGCCCTACCAATCTCCTGATAGAAGTTCTTTAGTCTCACCTTCTGCAAAATTCTCCTGCAAACTTTTTCTCTCACTCTCTTGCTGAAAGCTATGAACAAGAAATCTCTCTTTGACATTGTGTGTGTTAAAGCAATTGTGTGTGTATGCCCTCTCCACCAAATCGATTTCCTTTTAACTCAATGGCCAAGCGAAAACCCTAACTCTCCCTATGGATCAATGGATGAGATCCTCTGATGAGATCAATGGCCAAGATTAGATTAGCCATCACTTAAATTATTTTTCACTTGAACTTTATAAAAGTGCCTCCACTAAGTCAAATTAAAATTAGATCACATAATGCATTTTTCTTAAGTATAAACTTTGGATAAAGGCAATGATCAATATGGCTTCCTTTTTTATGTCTTCTATCAAGCAAGGAAACATGCAAATGATAGAAGACCTTCCTTGTTGCCTCTTTTTAACACTGTTGTGACGTGGAAGTGTTGCAATTGTCTTGTTGGTCAGTGTTAATTTATTAATGAGCGATTAAGGTAGTGGGTCAATTTTTTGGGTTTGGCCCAATAAGGAAAGCTCTCTTGAAATGAACGCTAAAGCGAATTTACCAAGAGTCCAATTGGGCGAGGCATAAAGTGCTTGGAGTATTCTCCTGACTGTATGGTATTCACCCTTTACGACCTCCCTATTTCTCAAGAATAGGCTTATGTGGATTTTTCTATTGCTCGAGTCACTCGTATCCCTTTTTGGTACAACCAGTTGATTAGACAAGCTACAATGATGCAAAGCATACAAGGAAGGAGCCTTTGTTAATTTTATTAAAACTAAAAAGTGTGATGTTTATTAACTAAGTATTCACGACTGAGAATCTCTTTTCCCCTTTCGGGATACTCGAGAGACCACAACCAGGTTAATTTTAAAAGCCTAAAGAAATAACAAAAAGGAAATAACGAAAAGAAACATGTTTTCTAATTAGTCCTAACATGAATCTCTTTGACCCTTTCAGGATACTCGGGAAAGTGTGGCATCAATAATTCTTTTACTTCTTAGAAAAACTATACTAAGTGCACTACACAGATCCCTGAATGGGGATTGCAAAAGGCTTAACACAACCTTTCCAATCATTTTTATTACAATTATTACAATCGCTTAAACTATAACTCTTTTTTTGGGACACCCATGATCTTTATAATTTAGATGGACGGATTTACAAGTTTCTTTTAGAAAAAGTGAAGGGAGAGAAAGGGGATTAAGAATGGGGAGGTGAGGGAGTCTTCTAGTTTGCTTGAATCTTCAATTTTTTGCCAACATTTCTCTTTACCTATGCATCGAATGACAAAAAAAATCCAACAAAATTTGTTAGAAGATGGTCCCAAACACTCTTAACTACAAAAACTTGAAAATTTTTTCTAATTAAAAAAATTAAAACAAAAATGCGAAATCTAACCAAGTAAGGCAAGCTAGAAAGCTTGTCTTTTTAGGATCTTTACTTGTTCTTTTGGAACAAGCAAATAGTGCTCTAAATTAGCCAAATAAATCTTTGAAACTCTAAAGCAATCTACTTTTACTAACTTTAGATCTACTTGAAGACCTTAGTAAAAAAGTCAGATTAATCTTTACTAGATCTAAACTTGAATTATTAAATTTAAACTATTCAGATCTACTTGTAATGAAACTTTGAAATGTAGATCTAAATCTATCAAAGGAAAAGAAAAGATAGAATTGTGAAACAAAAGAGTTAGAACCATTTTTTTTTATAAAAGTCATAGCAAGCATAGAGAGACATTTCTTAATGGTGTCAGGGGGATTCTGCTTCTTCCTGTTTACTTGACGAATGGTAGAGCTAACATGTTCATCCACTCCTCCAGCTTAGGCAATCTAAACTACACTTTCAGAAAAATTTGAAAACGGGGATTGTTGCCCACCTATTTCGACTAGGTGGCAACTCCATGTACATGAGGATGTACATAATTATACAAATTGTACCTTGGAAAAATCTGAGGATTTT
>LPNX010370196.1:398167-419144 GCA_001517045.1 Pseudotsuga menziesii | reverse complement strand
AGGGCCCCCATATGTTATATATTAGTTAGAGGCTTTAAATTTACTGTTTTAGTATCATTTAGGTGGCTGAAAACTCAGTTTTCAGCCCCCTAAACTTCATAGTTTTCAGCCCCCTAAACTTCATATTTCTGTCATACTTTCGCTCAGATTTTTATGTAAAAAATTGTAAGTTTTGTACTAATATTGTAACAGCAGATTTTTTTAGTATTTCATGTGATTTGCAGCGAAGAATAGTTCGCTGGTTTTTGACAGGTAGTGCAGGTTTAAAGGAGAGTTGCTGTCCAAAAGGACACAGAAATTTCCTCAAGTAGCAATCTGCATAAGGGGTTCCATTCCCCAACTTTCTCTCTCAACTCTTTTCTGTTATTGTAAACCCCCAAAGAGAGTCTCTTGGGGTATTCTTTAAAGTCTTGTAAAGCATTTGTAATCTGTAAGTAGATTAGAAAGTAAAGTAGATCAATAGTTCCATTTCCTTTCACCCACCTATCTTTGTGACATACCACCATCTCTGTCACAAAGATTGAAGTGAGGTTAGTGTACTATTTATTTCTGTTTACTGTTTTATTTGTTCACCCACCTATCTTTGTTACAGACCATCATCTCTGTAACAGAGATTGTTGTGAGGTTAGCTTAATTAGTTTCCTTTCCACCTACCTATCTCTGTGACAGACCACCATCTCTGTCACAGAGATTGCTGTGAGGTTAAGCATTGTTCTAGTTAAGTTACAGTTTCTTTTCAAGTTCAGCTCTTTCATTTACTGTTTAAAAAGGGAAGTAATCATACAACTCACCCATCCTGTGTATCCTCTATCCACTTGTCATCTCCCTTTAGGGAATTCAAGTTGGATATGAAAAGCAGGAGAAGTGAGGGCTTAGGTAATTAAAGAAACATTTTATTTTTCTTGCTACAATCTTCAACACACATTACTTTCAGTCCAAGATCGAATACCAGCACCTCCCATAAGGGACATCGCTTGGTAATCTTGTTGATATCTTTAAAATTTACATTTGCATCTTAATCACCCAAGACTTCTCTATTTCCTGCTCCTCTACTCGGTTATCACCCTCCGGGGTACTTCGAGATACGACCAGGGGAAAGGGAAGTCCTAGTTTAATAGGCATCCATTTAGTGATTTTCGAATTGATTAAAAACAGTGACTCGAAAGCTGCAAGGGGTAGTAGACCGAGGGGGTCTCTAGGCGCATCGACGTCCTCCTTGTGAGCACCGGGCCATTGGGGTTTGACCTGTGAGCTAGGGGTGGGCTTTGCTCCCACCTGTTGAGCGCAACAGCAATCCCTCTTCGGTTTGAGAAGAACTAGATCGGGGTAGTCACACCACCGGTTCTAAAACTTAATCCAAGAAGAACAACTTAAATAAAATTTAGTAAAATTAACCAAGAAGCATTGCAAAACGTCCTACAAACATTGGTCATTTTTTATTCATCTTTGCCTTGTTGTTCAAGGTTCTACTGCAAGCACTCCCACTCTAGCATTGCACTCCAACACTTTACTTTCAGTATCATTTATTTTTCTGTTTCATTTACTTTCAGTTCTGCAGTTGTTATGTGGTGAATGCTTAACATTTGTTTGACTGTTTCAAGCAATACAACTTAAAGTCCTTTCTTTTTTCATTTTCTGAATTTCATTTTAGGCATTTTCCTTGTGCTATCTCTTGTAAATCTAAACTGTAACTATTTTATTTGTTCATATTGTTAATATTGTAAATCTTGCTTAGCATAGGCAACTGTGGATAATCATTCTTATTCTTTGTAAGTTTGTAACTTGTAATTTTTTGACTCCATTTAATCTAGGCACTGGTCTTGTAATTTTATAGTCTTAGTAAAAGATCCCTTTAACTAATAGTTAATAAATATGGAACTAATTTTCCTGTAGGGACTACCCCCCTTGGCTCTGTTTGGATCTAGCCTAAACGGAGGAGTCGTGGACTGTGGTGACAGTGGTCCCCAGCTCTAACTTGCCCCCAAGGACACACAAAGCGAGTTGGAGACTTTCCCGTGTCATAAAGTGTGTATTAGGCGGCAACAGGGATCAAATGCCAGTGTTAACAATAAGAGATACTTAGAGCATATGCATTCAAACAAGAAAACTCATATACTTCTTAGCATTCTCTGATCACTAACAATAGGAAAGTAAACATACAAGTCTTACCTCCTATCCCATTGCAATGTAATTACTTAGTAGGCTAGTAATCCCAAACAAAAAGACAAACTTAATCAATTGCAGATATTACCTCATGAGAGCACAAACATCATGTATCCAAACCACCATAGAAAACACTAGAGTACCCTCCAAAGCCTTTTATTAAATATCAACTCATAAAGATTACAAAGAATAGTAGTAGAGGTTCTACCTTCTGATGCTGAACAATGGAGAAGTGACTTGCTTAAATAGAAACCCAGGTAGGGGGGCGCACCAAACAACAAAAGATGAGGTCGAGTTAGCTTGAGCTCGTGGAGAGATTCAAGGGATGTGGTTGGGTTAATCGCTATGAGGAGTGTAAATTTTCCTTCAAAAATCAAACTAGGGCTAAACAATATATTTATTTGTTACTGATAACCACACATGAATTTCTTTTATTAGTATTGCAGTGGAAGTAAATACTGAGAAACATCAACAACAATCACATAAATATAGACACTGTGTTTTGGTTGTGGAAACCCCTAGATAAAACCCAAGATGGGAAAACCGGTGTAGCAACCAGATATGAAATTTTATTAAGAAGATATGGAACAATTACAATCCGGTAGATAAATTCACCCAACCTCATGAAATAGGACCTTTGCAAAATCATTGGGCAACCGTAGCAACACGGAACAACCCCTATGCAGCTGTACGACCTCCGCGTCAGCAGTATGACCCTCTTGCGTCAGCTGTACGGATCTGTACGTTCTAGACGACAGCAATATAGGATTTGTACGGCTGCCTATGCCAAGTTGTATGACCTCCTTTGCGTGATCCTGTACGACTTGGTGCTCAGCCTGGTAACCCGATGAATCTATCGGGTGGGTGCTCCTCTGTCTTTTCAGCAAATCTCTCTGTTTGACTTCTTCGTTTATTTGTATCTCTCCTGTGTGTGTGTCCACCAAATCTTCTTTTAACTCAATGGCTAAGCGAAAACCCTAACCCTCACTATGGATCAATGGATGTGATCCTTCGGTGAGATCAGTGGCCAAGATTAGATAAGCCATCACATAAAAATTTTCACTTTTCACTTTATAAAAGTGATTCCATTAAGTCAAAATCAAATTAGAATAATTAATGTATTTTCCCAAGTCTAAACTTTGGAAAATCACATTAAATACATTTGGCTTCTTGTTTAATGTCTTCTTAGCATGCAAGGACACATGCAATGCTAGAAGACTTTCCTTGTTGCCACTTTCTAACACTCCCTCTCAACGAGGAAGGGATTCGGTAGCAACCCCAACTTGTCTCTGAAACTTCACAAAATTGTGTCTGCGAAGTGCTTTGGTGAAAATGTCTGCCACCTGCTCATATGTCTGTATGTACTCCACCCGAATAGTTCCTCTCTGTACACAATCTCTCAAGAAATGGTACCGAATGTCTATGTGTTTGCTCCGGTCATGGAACACTGGATTTTTAGATAGCTTGATGCCACTTTGATTTTCACAGTGAACCACTGTAGCCTCTAGCTCACACTTGAACAACCCTGGAATCAACTTCCTCAGCGACATTCGCTCACAAGAAGCCAAATTGGCTTCCATGTACTCGGCCTCTGTCAAGCTCAATGCCACTAACTTTTGCTTCCTGTTGAACCAATAGACAACCCTTGATCCAATGTTGAAGCAACAACCTGAAGTGCTCTTCCGGTCCTCTACACATCTTGCCCAGTCAGCATTTGTGAAGCCTACTAACTATAGACTCCCCTTGTCCTCATAAACCAACCCATACTCCACTGTACCTTTGATGTAGCGAAGCATGTGCTTTGCAGTTGTCCAATGCACTCTCCGGGGGTACACCATGAACTGGCTCAAGGAGTTGATTGCAATGCTAATGTCTGCCCGTGTGTTGACCAGATACATGAGCGATCCTATAAGTTGTCGATACAAAATAGGATCAAATCTGTCTGACCCTAATGCATTAATCTTCCTCTAGTTGGAAACTAGAGGTATGGACATAGGCTTACAACCCACCATCCTAAATATCTTCAAGATCTCCACTGCATACTTCCCCTGTCCAATGAAGAAGCACCCATCTCTCTGTCAAACCTCTAGGTCTAGGAAGTAATGCATCAACCCAAGGTCTTTCATCTCAAACTCAACTACAAGGTTGGACTTACAGCTGCTAATCAACCCATCATCTCCTGTAACACAAAGATCATCTACATATAAGACCAGTATGAGAGGCACCTCAACAGACAAGAAGTACAGGTTGTGGTCTGCCTCACTCTGTTGGAATCCCATCTCCCGTAGATATTTGTCTATCCTCAAGGACCATGCTCGAGGTGTCTGTTTGAGCCCATAAAGAGCTCTCTGCAACCTGCATACATGCGTCTCCCTGTTCCCCACATCAAATCCCTCGGACTGCTTAATGAATACCTCCTCCTGTATAACTGCGTTGAGGAATGAACTCTTGGCGTCCATTTGATGAACATGGCAACCCATCCCAGCTGCTAATGAGATAATGGTTCGAATAGAAGAATACCCGGCAACAGGGGCGAAGGTCTCTTCGTAGTCAATACCCTCTTTCTGTGAAAACCCTTTTGCCACGAAGCGCGCCTTGTACTTCTCCACACTTCTGTTTGCTGCATACTTCACCTTGTAGATCCATCTTGATCCTACCACCTTTTTACCTTCTTGCCTCGACACAATCTCCCATACTTGATTCTTCATGATTGAGTCATACTCCTCAATCATGGCCTCCTGGCACACGTCATGTTGTGCATCCTCCTCGAAACTGTAAGGTGTTACCTACGAGGCCATGCTTAGTTTGTTGTGTCAAGCGAGCCGACAAAGCAGCACAAGTATACTTGTTCATTCTTCAGAATTCAAAAGTCATGCAGGCTTCTTTTGGGAAGTTTTTCTTAATTTTTTTGTAACACATGTTCATAACCCCTTGGGGAAATTGTAAAAATGTGCTAGCATGGTCAATTTAATAAAAGGCTTGGCTTCCTAGACCTAGACATCAATCCGACTAGCCCAGAGTGTTTTTTCCCTTGGTTATTATTGGTTGTTGAACAAACGACTGATAATTTCTAAGTTTTTCACTCACACCTCCAAAGTTGGGGTAGTCGTCTTCGTGGTTAGGCCTTAGGAAGTTATTAGAGCCTCTGTGTCGGTGTTTATAAACATGCTAGGCATTCGAATTGAGTCGTATGGACATGCAATAGGTCCCCCTAGAGTTTCGTTTGTTTTCGAGAAAATTAATTTTTCTCACAAAATTATGCCATTTTTTAATCGTTTAATTGTAAAACTTCAAAATGTAATAATTGATGGGTCCGAAGTCCGTTTTTGTTGTGGGGATGCTCGTTTTCACACTTAGAGCGTCCTCTTTATCCTAGAGGCCACTTTTCATATGTTTTGGGCTGCTAAAACACCCCCTGAAGCATTATTTAGCTAAAGGAGCATCAAAACAACATTTTAATGATAAAGTTGCAACGATTTGGCACTAAAGTCAAAGTTTGAAAAGTCAAACAAATAATTTGTTTAAGTGGGGAAATGACATGGCATGGGTCCCCCATAAGCATGCGACCCTCTCAAGTGTGAAGGGCACTTAAAATCTGGTTAAAAATATAAGTGGAGAATGATATGTTTTTAAGTGATGACGTCAACTCCAAGTGATGATGTGCCACTCCATAAATTGCATGAATCATGCATGGCACATTAAGGCTTGCATGTTTGAAAGTCAAAATTTGATGGAGGCGTTTTGCTTAATGTTTGAAGGCAAATGTTTTAGGAGTAAGACAATTCAAGAGTGGGGCCCAAATGAAAGATGGCGACTTCATCAAATAAAGGATGCGCCCACCACACAATCCCGTGCTTTGGCTCATGTGGCAGCAAATAAGTTTCATTAGAGGTCATATCTCAGTTGATTGGATATTATGTCGGAGGATTTTGAAATCGAATCAAGGTATATTGACATCATATCCCTCAAAGGCGACTTGTCAAAGGTTTAAGGTGGCGCATCTGTCATAGAGATAGTGCATCTCTCTCTTTGGCGACTTCACAATTGATTTGTGGTTGGATTAAGGTGAGGTTGTGCACTCCCCATCGAGGTGGCGCCAACCTCATGACTCATCTTCACTCTAACTCCAATTACAATCCCTTCAATCACTCAACAACTCGACTTTTCTGGCACTTGATGGTTATGCCTCCCCCCCCCTTGTTTTTTTATTACAAATAAAATATGATCCTCTCCGTTGAAGCCAGTTAGAGTTGCTTCAGAAGGCTTGCCATTGTAATACTGTTGTTATATTTTTGATTGTGAATAAAGAAAGCTTTGGAGGCTAGATGGTGTAAGGCATTCAGTTGGATACATATTGTTGCTTATGCTTGAAGTAATTTGTATCTGTTGTATTTTTTCCTTGCTTGATTTGTGAATCTAACCTTGTCAGGATTGCTCCCAATCGAAAGGAAAGAGTCTTTAAATAAGTTTATTTATAGATTCTATTGTTCATATGTATGTAAAGATCAAGATCTGGCATTTTCAATAAGTTTATTATCATGCTGCTCTAGTCTTTTATATGTATATCATTGGATCTCACAAATCTCTCTGCAAGTTTTATTTATGCTAGTTACAGGTTACCGTGGAGAAGGTTTTGAACAAGTTTGTTCCTTATCATCTTCACCTTTTCGCTTGACATAGTCCAACTACTTCCACTGTAAGCTCTTTGGTTGATCTTCACAGCTACAAGCTTGTCCTCTGCTCTATCTCCTTTTAAAATTTAAAATCTACTTGGTTACTTGGCTTGTAGCTTTTATTTTTTACATCTATCATCTTACAGTGAAATTTTTCATAGATCTATCTTCTAAAAGCTCATAGTCTAGATCTGAAAGTTTCGTACAAAAGATTCATCTTTCGTTGAAGAGATCTAGCTAAATCTACTTTCCTTTGCAAGCAAATTTGAAGCATATTCTTAACTTGTCATTTAAAAGTATTTTGCCTAAATTTTAAAGTTGAATCTTGCATCTAAGTGCACATCGTATTGGTAGCCCAAAAGGCAAGCCAAGATCTCAAGGAAAGCTTGCTTTCCTTGGTCATTTCTTCGCATTTTTTTTATAATTTTTTAACTTAGATTTTTTTATAATTTTTTTTAGATGTTCAAAGACACTCTTAAGTGTTTTTTGAGCATCTTTTGGGTTTAATAACTTGCTGGTTTTTAGCAGATCCGTCGAAAAAGAGAAGGAGGTACTGCCCGATTTTGGGAGATTTAGGCCAATCAAGGCTTCCTTGAGCTCTCTTCTCCAATATCTGTCAGTTTTTTATCTGTTGTAAGGCTTTGGATACTAGATAGCAAGGACCAAAGAGCATTCATTTTCAAGAATTTTTTAACTGAGCATAGTAAAATTTTGAGTAGGCTTTTCAGAGCCCATTCCCCATTTCCCTAGGGGAGGTCTGTGTCGGTACCATTTTTTAATGTTTTCGCTTGTTTAGTTTAGTTTCTTTTGTAGAATAGTATACTTTGAGCTGTGCATTCATTTATATCTTTATTTGATCAAGAGTAACACTAATACTAACCCCACAACTTCCCAAGTTACCCGAAAGGGGAAATAGATGCGTGGTAGGCCTAATTAGAAAACCGTCGTTTCTTTCGGTACCTAGTTGTGTACCTAATTGAGGTTCATTTGAACCGGAAGAGATTCTTGGAGATTATATCTTCTAAAAGCTCATAGTCTAGATCTGAAAGTTTCGTACAAAAGATTCATCTTTCGTTGACGAGATCTAGCTAAATCTACTTTCCTTTGCAAGCAAATTTGAAGCATATTCCTAACTTGTCATTTAAAATTATTTTGCCTAAATTTTAAAGTTGAATCTTGCATCTAAGTGCACATCGTATTGGTTGCCCAAAGGGCAAGCCAAGATCCCAAGGAAAGCTTGCTTTCCTTGGTCATTTCTTCGCATCTTTTTTATAATTTTTTAACTTGGATTTTTTTAGAATTTTTTTTAGATGTTCAAAGACACTCTTAAAGTGTTTTTTGAGCATCTTTTGGGTTTAATAACTTGCTGGCTTTTAGCAAATCCGTCGAAAAAGAGAAGGAGGTACTGCCTGATTTTGGGAGATTTAGGTCTATCAAGGCTTCCTTGAGCTCTCTTCTCCAATATCTGTTAGTTTTTTATCTGTTGTAAGGCTTTGGATACAAGATAGCAAGAATCAAAGAGCATTCATTTTCAATAATTTTTTAACCGAGCATAATAAAATTTTGAGTAGGCTCTTCAGAGCCCATTCCCCATTTCCTTAGGGGGGATCTGTGTCGGTACCATTTTTTAATGTTTTCGCTTGTTTAGTTTAGTTTTTTTTGTAGAATAGTATACTTTGATCTGTGCATTCATTTATATCTTTATTTGATCAAGAGTAACACTAATACTAACCCCACGACTTCCCAAGTTACCCGAAAGGGGAAATAGATGCGTGGTAGGCCTAATTAGAAAACCGTTGTTTCTTTCGGTACCTAGTTGTGTACCTAATTGAGGTTCATTTGAACCGAAAGAGATTCTTGGAGCTTATATCTTTTAAAAGCTCATAGTCTAGATTTGAAAGTTTCGTACAAAAGATTCATCTTTCGTTGAAGAGATCTAGCTAAATCTACTTTCCTTTGCAAGCAAATTTGAAGCATATTCTTAACTTGTCATTTAAAAGTATTTTGCCTAAATTTTAAAGTTGAATCTTGCATCTAAGTGCACATCGTATTGGTTGCCCAAAAGGCAAGCCAAGATCCCAAGGAAAGCTTGCTTTCCTTGGTCATTTCTTCGCATTTTTTTTATAATTTTTTAACTTAGATTTTTTTATAATTTTTTTTAGATGTTCAAAGACACTCTTAAAGTGTTTTTTGAGCATCTTTTGGGTTTAATAACTTGCTGGTTTTTAGCAGATCCGTCGAAAAATAGAAGGAGGTACTGCTCGATTTTGGGAGATTTAGGCCAATCAAGGCTTCCTTGAGCTCTCTTCTCCAATATCTGTCAGTTTTTTATCTGTTGTAAGGCTTTGGATACTAGATAGCAAGGACCAAAAAGCATTCATTTTCAAGAATTTTTTAACCGAGCATAATAACATTTTGAGTAGGCTCTTCAGAGCCCATTCCCCATTTCCCTAGGGTGGATCTGTGTTGGTACCATTTTTTAATGTTTTCGCTTGTTTAGTTTAGTTTCTTTTGTAGAATAGTATACTTTGATCTGTGCATTCATTTATATCTTTATTTGATCAAGAGTAACACTAATACTAACCCCACGACTTCCCAAGTTACCCGAAAGGGAAAATAGATGCGTGGTAGGCCTAATTAGAAAACCGTCGTTTCTTTCGGTACCTAGTTGTGTACCTAATTGAGGTTCATTTGAACCGAAAGAGATTCTTGGAGGTTATATCTTCTAAAAGCTCATAGTCTAGATTTGAAAGTTTCATACAAAAGATTCATCTTTCGTTGAAGAGATCTAGCTAAATCTACTTTCCTTTGCAAGCAAATTTGAAGCATATTCTTAACTTGTCATTTAAAAGTATTTTGCCTAAATTTTAAAGTTGAATCTTGCATCTAAGTGCACATCGTATTGGTTACCCAAAAGGCAAGCCAAGATCCCAAGAAAAGCTTGCTTTCCTTGGTCATTTCTTCGCATTTTTTTTATAATTTTTTAACTTCGATTTTTTTAGATGTTCAAAAACGCTCTTAAAGTGTTTTTTGAGCATTTTTGGGTTTAATAACTTGCTGGATTTTAGCAGATCCATCGAAAAAGAGGAGGTACTGCCCGATTTTGGGAGATTGAGGCCAATCAAGGCTTCCTTGAGCTCTCTTCTCCAATATCTGTCATTTTTTTATCTGTTTTAAGGCTTTGGATACTAGATAGCAAGGGCCAAAGAGCATTCATTTTCAAGAATTTTATAACTGAGCATAATAAAATTTTGAGTAGGCTCTTCAGAGCCCATTCCCCATTTCCCTAGGGGGGATCTGTGTTGGTACCATTTTTTAATGTTTTCGCTTGTTTAGTTTAGTTTCCTTTGTAGAATAGTATACTTTGATCTGTGCATTCATTTATATCTTTATTTGATCAAGAGTAACACTAATAGTAACCCCACGACTTCCCAAGTTACCCGAAAGGGGAAATAGATGCGTGGTAGGCCTAATTATAAAACCGTCGTTTCTTTCGGTACCTAGTTGTGTACCTAATTGAGGTTCATTTGAACTGAAAGAGTTTCTTGGAGGTTATATCTTTTAAAAGCTCATAGTCTAGATCTGAAAGCTTCGTACAAAAGATTCATCTTTCGTTGAAGAGATCTAGCTAAATCTACTTTCCTTTGCAAGCAAATTTGAAGCATATTCTTAACTTGTCATTTAAAAGTATTTTGCTTAAATTTTAAAGTTGAATCTTGCATCAAAGTGCACATCGTGTTACCAGCTTTTTTGTACCATAGTTGGGTTACCTGAGAAGCCGTCGGTTGACAGACTTGTTCAAAGTCTGATTCCAGTGTATCAGTTGATCCGTCTGCATGACTAGCCAATATCGGCTAGCTAGTTTTTTATTTGAATAATTTTGACCATGGCCCCACGAGGTTTGTAATAAAATGTGCTAGTAGGGTATTTTTTTGAGTGGTTCGGTCTCCTGAGACGTAGAATCTCAAATATGGTATTCCAGGGAGTTTTTTGCCCTTGACAATTATGCTTTGCCTTCAGCCGAGTATAATTGACGAGGTTTTCTCCTGCTTCCTCCAAAGCTGGAATTCTCGACGTTGAATTCTGGGCCTTGGGGGGTTATTAGAGCCCAACTGAGTGTTATAAACCTACTAGACATTGTTTAAGTAGAGCATGGTCATGTCCAAAGTCATCTGGACATATAAAAAAAATTTGAAAAAATCTTTTTCGAACGGGGAAAAAATTATTTTTAAAATTTTAAAATTTTTAATTACTTTTCCTAAGTTTTTTTGGGTTAATTTTTCCATAAATTTAATGGAAAAAACCCGTTTGTAGTAAATCAGTCATCTGGACTCCAAATTCAGTGATTGAAGGCTCTAACCTTAAGCCAAAAATCATTCTTGATCAGCCAGCCAGTCAGAACCAACTTTCAGATCAACATCGGACACATAATGCCTTTTTTCTCAAAAAAGTCAGTTTTGAGGAAAAAAATGAATTTTTATTAAAAATGATTATTTTGGAGAAAATTAAAACTCTCCAAATTAATCCAAATTCGGTGAAATAAAAGGCCAAATGACATCTCACCGGGCATTAATGAGCATTGGAATTAACAAAAAGCAAGTTCAGTCAGCATTCAGTGACTTAAAGGACATCTTTACCTAGCAATTGCGCCCCCTTTAGTCAGGCTCACGTGTGGGTGATGTGGAAGGCTTTCATTCGTCCGGTGTTTTGATCGAGGCTGAACTGAGGCTTGCATTGATGACCACTAGGCAGTGGCTCCTCCATACTTAGCAAAGTAGGTTTCCAGACCTAACAGGCAGCCTTCCTATGCAGCAAGACGCCTCCTTCATCCATTCACGCCCCTCTCTCTCCTGAGGGCGCCTCCCACACGTGTGAGCTCATCTGTGGGTTGTTTGTAGTGATCAGGGTTGGAGTGGGGGCGCCTTGCCTAGGTGGAGGCCTCCCCTCACTCTCGGTTCTCCGATTTAGGTTTGGGATCTCTGTTTGGTGGCCAGGCTGGTTAGGTTATGAGGATTGGTTTTAGGGTTTTAGCACTCTCTTATTGTACAAATAGAGGCTCCTTTAGCTCTATTCGGGGTGAATGATTGATGCAAAGAACCTCTGGTGAATTACTGTAATGCTTGTTGCTTTTGCAACCGTGGAATAAAATTTTAAGGCTTTGGAGGCATACATGGTGTGTTCATGTGGATGAACAATTGGCGAATGAGGTGAAATGTTTCAATTTTTGTCTTTTATTGCTTAGGATTGGATAATAGCTCATGCTTTAGAAGGCTTCTATAAGCACGTAAGATTGATCATTTGATGTTCCAATTTGATCTTTTATGGTTTGTTCTTATGAATTAAAGTAGTATTGATTATTCAGTTATATGATATACTCTTTATATTTTTATTTATCAAACATACATAATTTAATCCATTCCTTGCAAGTGTTGAGATGAAATTGTGCGGGTTATCTCATTGAAGTGAGTAGGAGTTCGAGCTCAGGTGCATCTTCTCCTCTCAAAGCCAAGGAAACTTCCAAATTTTTCAAACTTCGAATGAATCCAAACGCCATCTAAGTATCATAGGTTTGAGTGTTTGTTTCATCATTATTCATCTTTCAAAAAGTTATAAATCTTTATTTTCTTGGGTTAGGGCACATTTGCGCTAAAGTGAACGTTCATTCACTTAGCCTTTGCCTCGGTTGGCTGCCCTGTTTATTATTTGCAGCCTTTTAGGCCTTCTATTTGCAGCCATTCCTACCTTTCTTTCGCTGTCCACTTTTCGTCACTTTTTACCCTTTTGGACAGCCATCTTTGCCTCCTTTTTCCACTTTTTGCAGCCCCTTTCCATCCTCTTTTTTGGGCCATCTTTTGGGCTGTACTTTTAGCCTTTTTCACCCTCATTTACAGCTTTCTTTCTCTGATTTGCAGCCCTCTTTCTCCCTTAGTTTCCAGCCTTCTTTGACTTGCCTTTTGTCCTCTTTTCACTCCCCTTCCACCTCTCTTGCCTTGCCTTTTTCTTTCCTCTTTTCTTCCTTCTTTTCGGTAAGTTTGTGTAGTTGTTTTTATCTAGTTTGTAGATTAATTTTCAAGTTATTTTTTATCAACTAATATCATAACAAGTGTGTGTCTAGAGCTCTTAGTTGCAGGAAGGTGAAGGAGAGCCCAAAGGCCACGAACAAGCAAGGAGTGCAAAAAGAACAAAAAGACTCTTTCCCTATTCTTTCATCCCCTTCTTTCCCTGTTCTTCCACGAAGCAAAAAACACATCATCATTGTAAAAGACTAATGAAAAGGGTTACTGGGAGCAAGTCTCATTTCTTTATTACTTCCCCAATTTTGGGGAAGTGTGCCTTATGTCACTTTTCATGATTTCTTAGCGTAGTTTTCTTTAAGCAATCAATTTAGTTTTTTGATTAGATTTAGTTTCCATTTTTACTAATTGCTAGTTGTTCCTTAGTTCCATTTCCACTAATTGCTAGATTGAGTATTGCATGTTGGCATCTTGTTATATAATTGTTAAATAATAAAAAGAACCAAGGACTCTTGAACCTTTATCATAAGACAAAGTCAAGAGCGCCCTCTGTCGGAGAGTTTAATCAACCACTTTCATCTTAATTGTTGTGCTTGTTTAACCAATTAATTCATAAGTAAGACTCTTGAACTTGCAGAAACACAAGTCAAGAGCACTCTCTATCGGAGAGCATCTCTAGCATTGCATCATCCTTGCATTAGTATCATATAGATTAGATAAGACTCTTGAACCTTCGTCATAAGACAAGGTCAAGAGCGCTCTCTGTCGGAGAGTCTAATTAATTTACTTAATAAAATCTTCAACACACACACCCCTTTAATTAATTAAGTCCCCTCCCTCCTTGCCGGAGTATGCTCCGACCGATCTCAGATCGGAATACCCAGAAATGGCACTGGATCTTTAAACCTTACAAGAGTAAATTAAAACTTTTCTCCCATAACCAACGCACCGGCGTTGTTTCGTTTAAATACTAAGGCATGTGGGCAAATTCCAAGTGTGGGCATTGGGCAACCCAATCTGGGCACAGGTAGTTAAGTTATTGAACACTTACCTGTGAACCCAGACAGGTCCGTCATGTCTTCAAACGGAGCCACTGAAGGTATTTCCGGTTAGGACATCCATCTACCGTAAGCAAGACAAATAAAAAACCTTTAAAACCCACCAAGAGCACTTGCAGAACCTAACATTCACTGGCATCATTTTGGGATTCACATCTCTTTATACATGAAGCATCCCTGATAAGTTGACTCCATAGGCATTGGTTCTATCTTTTCGCATTATTGATAATCTGGGCCATTTGTCCATTGGATGTTTTGATTATAAGTTATGTCTGTGAATGCTTTATCATTTCATGAGTTCTCAAATTATTGTCCATCTTTTAATTCTGGTGATAGCAACGTGGAATGCTTTGTCTTGTGTTTAATATTCATAATATTAATCATTTAAAATCACAATAACTCCTAAAACAACACCCATCCGCATACGAAACATCTAAAACTTGACTTAAACATTGAACCATAGAAAAGTCTTTGTTAGGGACAACCCCCCTTGGCTTCGTTAGGAGTTAGCCTAAACGGAGGAGCTAAGAGTAGGTGACAGTACCTAGCTCTATGTTTGCCCCCAAGGTCATACCTCTCCCACTTTCTCAAGTGAGGAGACAACTTTCAACTGATTTCTGTTGCTGGTGTGCAATCGGCGGACAACACATCGTATTGGTTGCCCAAAAGGCAAGCCAAGATCCCAAGGAAAGCTTGATTTTTTAACTTAGATTTTTTTAGAATTTTTTTTAGATGTTCAAAGACACTCTTAAAGTGTTTTTTGAGCATCTTTTGGGTTTAATAGCTTGCTGGTTTTTAGCAGATCCGTCGAAAAAGAGAAGGAGGTACTGCCCGATTTTGGGAGATTTAGGCCAATCAAGGCTTCCTTGAGCTATCTTCTCCAATATCTGTCAAATTTTAATCTGTTGTAAGGCTTTGGATACTAGATAGCAAGGACCAAAGAGCATTCATTTTCAAGAATTTTTTAACCGAGCATAATAACATTTTGAGTAGGCTCTTCAGAGTCCATTCCCCATTTCCCTAGGGGGGATCTGTGTCGGTACCATTTTTTAATGTTTTCGCTTGTTTAGTTTAGTTTCTTTTGTAGAATAGTATACTTTGATCTCTGCATTCATTTATATCTTTATTTAATCAAGAGTAACACTAATACTAACCCCAAGACTTCCCAAGTTACCCGAAAGGGGAAATAGATGCGTGGTAGGCCTAATTAGAAAACCGTCGTTTCTTTCGGTACGTAGTTGTGTACCTAATTGAGGTTCATTTGAACCGAAAGAGATTCTTGGAGGTTATATCTTCTAAAAGCTCATAGTCTAGATTTGAAAGTTTCGTACAAAAGATTCATCTTTTGTTGAAGAGATCTAGCTAAATCTACTTTCCTTTGCAAGCAAATTTGAAGCATATTCTTAACTTGTCATTTAAAAGTATTTTCCCTAAATTTTAAAGTTGAATCTTGCATCTAAGTGCACATCGTATTGGTTTCCCAAAAGGCAAGCCAAGATCCCAAGGAAAGCTTGCTTTCCTTGGTCATTTCTTCGCATTTTTTTTATAATATTTTAACTTAGATTTTTTTAGAATTTTTTTTAGATGTTCAAAGACACTCTTAAAGTGTTTTTTGAGCATCTTTCGGGTTTAATAACTTGTTGGTTTTTAGCAGATTCGTCGAAAAAGAGAAGGAGGTACTGCCCGATTTTGGGAGATTTAGGCCAATCAAGGCTTCCTTGAGAGCTCTTCTCCAATATCTGTTAGTTTTTTATCTGTTGTAAGGTTTTGGATACTAGATAGCAAAGACCAAAGAGCATTCATTTTCAAGAATTTTTTAACCGAGCATAATAAAATTTTGAGTAGGCTCTTCAGAGCCCATTCCCCATTTCCCTGAGGGGGATCTATGTCGGTACCATTTTTAATGTTTTCGCTTGTTTAGTTTAGTTTCTTTTGTAGAATAGTATACTTTGATCTGTGCATTCATTTATATCTTTATTTGATCAAGAGTAACACTAATACTAACCCCACGACTTCCCAAGTTATCCAAAAGAGGAAATAGATGCGTGGTAGGCCTAATTAGAAAATCGTCGTTTCTTTCGGTACCTAGATGTGTACCTAATTGAGGTTCATTTGAACCGAAAGAGATTCTTGGAGCTTATATCTTCTAAAAGCTCATAGTCTAGATCTGAAAGTTTCGTACAAAAGATTCATCTTTCGTTGAAGAGATCTAGCTAAATCTACTTTCCTTTGCAAGCAAATTTGAAGCATATTCTTAACTTGTCATTTAAAAGTATTTTGCCTAAATTTTAAAGTTGAATCTTGCATCTAAGTGCTTGGTTGCCCAAAAGGCAAGCCAAGATCCCAAGGAAAACTTGCTTTCCTTGGTCATTTCTTCGCATTTTTTTTATAATTTTTTCACTTAGATTTTTTTAGAATTTTTTTTAGATGTTCAAAGACGCTCTTAAAGTGTTTTTTGAGCATCTTTTGGGTTTAATAACTCGCTGGTTTTTAGCAGATCCGTCGAAAAAGAGGAGGTACTGCCTCGCTTTTGGGAGATTTAGGCCAATCAAGGCTTCCTTGAGCTCTCTTCTCCAATATCTGTCAGTTTTTTATTTGTTGTAAGGCTTTGGATACTAGATAGCAAGGACCAAAGAGCATTCATTTTCAAGAATTTTTTAACCGAGCATAATAAAATTTTGAGTAGGCTCTTCAGAGCCCATTCCCCATTTCCCTAGGGGGGATCTGTGTCGGTACCATTTTTTAATGTTTTCGTTTGTTTAGTTTAGTTTCTTTTGCAGAATAGTATACTTTGATTTGTGCATTCATTTATATCTTTATTTGATCAAGAGTAACACTAATACTAACCCGACTTCCCAAGTTACCCGAAAGGAGAAATGGATGCGTGGTAGGCCTAATTAGAAAACCGTCGTTTCTCTCGGTACCTAGTTGTGTACCTAATTGAGGTTCATTTGAACCGAAAGAGATTGTTGGAGGTTATATCTTCTAAAAGCTCATAGTCTAAATCTGAAAGTTTCGTACCAAGTTATAAAAATGTAATGTTCTGTTTTTTATAAAAAGGGAATAACCGAGGACTGATAGCACTAGGAGCAGAAAGGTACATCAATTCAGTATTATTAAATCATCAGTGTAGAAAGAAGGCCATCAGAGTTAATATCCTAAAGCATGCGGAGCATGCAAGCCTTATTTATTTAGTATTAAAGTCAACTTGAAATTAGAATTGCATGAATGCAAAAGTGAGCATAAACCCTAAAAGTGCATAAGGATCTATTTAAGAAGGGTTATGGGACTAAAGGAGATATCTATTGTTATTGTTGATTGATTTTGGAGTTTCGAGCAACAACACAGCGTGCAGCCGCGACAGTTGGAGTTGGAGACAGTGTCTTCAGCTAGTGAGGGTTTGGCAGTGAGATATCTGCCCTAGTCTTTTATTGGGATAGATCATCCAGTTTTATCCATTGCATCCATGATATACTACAGTATTCGGAGATCCAACACATTTCGAAGGGTTATTAGCAGATCCACGTTTTATAGCCGGAAGTAGCAAGGAAAACACAAAAGGATTTGCTAGGACCACAAAACCCAGTATTTCCTTAGAGCCATCCTGTGAGTCTAGTGACACAAGCACATTTGCTAGTTAGATTGTGGACAAGCCATGTGATGAGTTGGAATTGGTACACTCTTCATCACCTACAGTAGGAGTCCAGACAGTTATGATAGGCGGAATACATGAGGTGCAAGGCAATGAGCACAGCAGTCGAGACAATGAGCAGTCACACATGGAGGTTAGGGAGAGTTTATACATGCATGAGATAGAGCTTCTAGATGATAGTCACCGAAAGAAGATTGAACGTGTTAAAGAAAGCATTCTAGCAATGAAAGAGAGGACCAAAATACTCCGAGACACCATAGTACAACAAGGTGTTGAGCTTACTGTTCTTCGAGTTGTATGTACAGAGTCAGCGGTCAGGCTTTCTAGTATTGAAGAGCAGTTAGATTTCTTGATGGGGCAGTAGGAGAAACATACTATTGCATTTCAAAGCAGTCCTCTTCAAGAGTACATAGACAAGGCTTGCAGTAGCTTGAGTCCACATTTACATAATGGCGAATGGTTTTTACAGGTTGGCCAGGATCGAGAAATTGACCCGCAGTATATGAGCATTCCAGTTGAAATCAGAAGGGCAAAATGTCAGCTTGGTAGAATTATTCCTTGTGATGGTGCTTATGGACAAGGTACTTTTTAGGGGTTGGATTGGAGAGAGATTAAGAGTTGGTGTCCTATTGAGTGGGCGATTCTTGGGAAGACATTCCTAGCCAAGGGTATAGTCCCACAAGAGCCTTCAGATATTTGGGATGAAATATGCACAAGTTTGCATTGGGATCCAGGTGGAAGACCTTATGAGGGATGGATACAGTGTTTACTGATGGCGTTACTTGGGAGTCTACATGATGCTCCTCCTTGTGTCGATACTACGCAGGGTAGTGGTGGATGCATTTTGACCTCTGCAATTCTCAGATTGATTTGTGACCCTAGGATTACAGTGACTGACAGTTTAGTGATTGCTAGAGGATGCTTTCAGGAGGTCTATTGTGATGGTACCTCATTTACAACTTAGTTAGTTACTCTACTTATAGGAGGCTTCCGTGGGATATCTTGTGATGGTACCGTGCAGTGCAGTGCTTTGAGCAGAGGGTGCTACAAATCTCCTCGGATAATTTGGGACCCTGGGATCGTCCCTGGATTCAGTTGGTTCAGTTTGATTGATTGTGGAGTTGCATTGGCATTGCTTGAGGACAAGCAACCTTTGGCAAGGGAGGACTGTAATGTTTCGTTTTTTATAAAAAGGGAATAACTAAGGACTGGTAGCACTAGGAGCAGAAAGGTACATCAATTCAGTATTATTAAGTCATCAGTGTAGAACGAAGGCCATTAGAGTTCATATCCTAAAGCATTCGGAGCATGCAAGCCTTATTTATTCAGTATTAAAGTCAACTTGAAATTAGAATTGCATGCATGCAAAAGTGAGCATAAACCCTAAAAGTGACATGCAAACCCTAAAAGTGCATAAGGATCTATTTAAGAAGGGTTATGGGACTAAAGGAGATATCTATTGTTATTGTTGATTGATTTTGGAGTTTCGAGCAGCAGCATAGCGTGCAGTCGCGGCAGTTGGGGTTGGAGACGGTGTCTTCAACTAGTGAGGGTTCAATAGTGAGATATCTGCCCTAGTCTCTTATTGGGATAGATCATCCAATTTTATCCATTGCATCCATCATATACTACAATATTCGGAGATCCAACACATTCCGAAGGGTTATTAGCAGATCCACGTTTTATAGCCGGAAGTAGCAGAGAAAACACAAAAGGATTCGCTGGGACCACAAAATCCAGTATTTCCTCTGCATGTCAGCTTCCTCTTTCTCAACAGGCCTATCCTATGGTATGCAGTGATTATCAGCCATCAGTTTTCTCACCTGGAGCAACTACCAACCAAACAGATCAGTTGGGGGCATGAGCAGTAGAACCGCCAATCAATTCGCCAGGGCACTTATAGGAAGCCAAACCTCCGCATGTGCCAGTCCATCTCTCCGGCATCACCAGACGGACAAGCTCAGAAAGTTTCAGCCCAAACGGACTTCTCCTCCTACAAAAACGTCACCTTCAGTCTAGAGGGTATTTACGGTACTGTGGGGCAGTAACACCGGAGGAAAAGAGCATTATTAGACTACCCATCTGGATCCTTATGCATGCAACTATCTCTGGAGTCTTTATCAGCCAGAATATCAGTGGTAAGTGTCAATTTCTCTCTGCAAAACCCTAACCCTAATTCAACTATATTTTAGGGAATTTTTGCATGGCGAGTTTGCATGCACAGTTATTTTGCAAATTTGTATGATATTGAGTGTGTGAGTTAGCACTATCATAGAACATTAGAGAATATCAGTATTTGGGATATTACAAAAAACTAACATTGATACCCTTGCAAAGGTCATGAAGCCCATTGCTTGCACTTGATGTGGTTAGATGGCATGATGAAGGAACCCACACACATATGATGGTGCTTGGACACTTGGACACACTTATTTGCACTTGATGTTGATCCTTGTACCCTTGAAGGAGGGGTCAAGGTGTTGTGTGTGGAGACATGACACTTAATGACTTACAAACCCTAAGACATGATGATGATGATGCCCTTGGTGGAATTCTTGCACAATGATGGAACCCATACTGGTTGGGTTTATGATTGGATGCATGTTTGATGAAGACCTTAATGATGACAACCATGTTGAAGAAGACCACCTTGAAGATGATGACACTCTTGTTGAAGAAGCCCTCTTGCACATGACATGTGTATGGAAGCCCTAGTGGCTTAATGGCAACCCTTCGATGGTAAGTTATGGAGGACAGCCTTGCTTATGGTGAGTGGTTGTGTGACACAACAAAAGAAAAAGAATAAGATGTATGTTTTAAATGGTAAGGGTTGACCTTGAAATATTAAAGTGGCTTTATGACAAATTCAAATTACAAAATACTTACCTTCCACACCTTGAAGTCGGCCAGCCTAATTCCTCCAACGTTGACCATTCCTTTAATTAAAATAAACAAATAAAATTTTGTTTATTTTAAATACAAGTCGGCCCCAAAATTATGGTGGAAAACGAGTATAAATACCTAGTCATATCCTCATTTTTATATAGTGAAAATTTGGGAGTTGCTCTGTGATTTTTCGGTAGACTGAGGTGGACTGAGGCAACTTCGTAGTGGGAGCAGACCATATACACAGACTCGAATTCTTTGGAGAAAGATAACATTTTTTTGGATTGGTGTTCGATGATTTTCCACACTGCACAGTCCCGATTTTTTTTTGTAGCAGGCAAAGTTGACTGAGTTATTTCGTTGTTGAGGAAGAGAGTCTACATAGCCTACTCTTGAATTCTTGCACTGCTAGAAACAGTCCGAATTTCTCTTGTTTGGTACATATGCTTGGTGCTGGTTGTTTTAACTTTTATCTTTTACAGTCTGAATCTTTGAAGAGTAAACAGTCCTAGTTGTATGATCAGTCCCGAG
>LPNX010370196.1:384002-398126 GCA_001517045.1 Pseudotsuga menziesii | reverse complement strand
TCTTTCCAAGTTCTTTTTATTTCTCTAAGGTTGAAAATCCTAAATATTGTACTCTCTTAATAAAAGGGCAAAGTGGGATAAGGCCTCCCATCTTTTGGTTTATTCTTCCCCATTTGGGGAAGAGTGTCTTGTGCTCTTAGTTCAAATTTACTTTGCATGCTTAGAGTAGTTTAATTCTGTACTTAGAACTTTTTATTTGTTTCAGTCTTGACCTAAGAAGTGCCTTGGGATTTCATCCCAAGTGCCGCATTGACATTGCGTGCTACCTCTCTTTCTCCATTGTCTTCTTGTGTATGACCAGCTAGCTGGAAATTTCGGGGACAGTCTGTCTAGAAGTCATTTTTTACTTCTCTTTGCTAAATTAGTTTCTTGTTGTTGTAGAACACTAGTTTCTCATTAATTTCATTTGCAAGTGGTTTATCTTTTTTTTGCTATGACATTGTTTCGTTGTTTTACAATTTGTTGAGCTATCATGTGGTTTCAATTTACAGGCTGATTGTCTTATAAAAAGAACCAAAGTCTCTTGAACTTGCAATAACCCAAGTCAAGAGCACTCTCTGTCGGAGAGCATTTCCACTGCATTATCCTTGCATCAAGCATATAGATTAATTAAAGTCTCTTGAACTTCTGTCATAAGACAAAGTCAAGAGCACTCTCTATCGGGGAGTTGAACTGTGTGCTCATAATAATAAAATCTTTCCAACTCACATTTCCCCACTTAAAATTTACCTCGTTGCTATCCCTCACCTAGTATGCTCTGCCGACCCTGAAAAGTTGGACTCATACTTAGAATGGTGATCGGATTTGTTAATCTTGCAAGTGATAACATAATAAAACTTTCACCCCATAACCAACGCATCGGCGTTATCTCGATAAATACTCAAGTAGTGGGCAAATTCCAAGTGTGGGCGTCGGGCAACCCAATTTGGACACTTGCTGGTTAAATTCTCTAAACACCTAGCTTGTGATTCTAAATAGGTCCGTCATGTCTTCGAACGAAGCCACTGAAAGTATTTCTGGTTAGGTTTCTTAGACATCTTAAGCAAGATCATCTTTAAAATTTACAATAAAATAAACCAAGAACAATTGCAAAACGATCTCACAAACACTACTATTGAGACTTGTATTCCAGCATTCACAAGCACGTTTTGACTCCATATTGGCATTGGTTTTAAACTTCCATGCATCGCCTTGATCTGGACCATTTGTCCCTAATGTTTGCTTAAATCATTATCTATCTGTGGATGCCTTTAATTTCCAAGTCATCTTTGTATTGTTCATCTCAAATCTTGTGTTTTGTAATTGCAACGTGGATTGCTCATTTTATTATAAAGTTGTAATCATCCAAAAACTCCTAAAAAACACTCATCCGCATCATAACATCAAAAACATTTAAACACATTGAGCCATAGAAAACTCTTTGTTAGGGACGACCCCCCTTGGCTTCGTTAGGAGTTAGCTTAAACGGAGGAGCTAGGTTTCAACTAAGTCCAAGTGAAGTGAAGATGATGGTGGAGGTTAATGCCTTTCAAAGTATGAGATTGTCTTTGTTTGGGCAGACATGCACACTATGATGAAGGTATACTCATGCATCTACAAACATTCCAACAGCAGCAGAGATCCAAGTATGGTGATGATGATGTTTGACAGACATAGATGAAGATGATGATGATAATAACCTAATGACATGTTGAGACCTTAATGATCAGCGTTCAAATGATAAAAGCGGACTTTGATGTGATAAAGTATGTATGCATGCAATCATTGAATAAGATATACTCAACAATGAAAATAACAAATACAATATAAGTACAATGATACAGTGGTTGATGTATACTGTAGTAATGTACCCAGTGGTGTATACATATAGTGGAGTATAAGTAGTGAATTATACAGTGAATATACAGTATGTACAATGATACACATACAAACATATAGTGGTGTATGTATGTGGTGTATTGATATGTAATTTATATAAAATGATGATGACATATGCTACCTCATGATGGTGATGTGTGAACAGCGTTGATGCACAGTGGTTACACATACATTGGTATAGGTACAGTCACACAAACAGTGGTATACTCTACAGTGCATGTTTGATACTTACCTTGTGATAATGATGATGCTTGCATGATAATGCTACCCTATACATTTGAAGCATTCTCCTTGATAGTGTACTGTATGATGATGGTATGCAGTGAATATACAATGATACAATGATGAATACAATAGTGAATGTATAGTGAAGTATGAAGTTGTGATGATTCCATGTTGATACATGATGCTTACACTCTATGATATAATGCATAATATGATGATGCTGCAAAACCTATGGTTATGATGCATACCCTATAATGATGACCTTGTTCAGACATTGATGTTTGATAGACCTTGTTGATGATGATCATGCATACTTGATGCATACTCCCTGATGATCTCATCCAAGACATGACCAGTAACAAAGTGATGAGCAGACTTGACATGGTTGATGAGCAGAGATTGAGCAGCTGTTGATGAGCAGATTACAAAGAGTGGTGAGTAGAGATTGATCAACAATGTTGATGAGAAGACTTGACATGGTTGATAGCAGAGATTGACGAGCAGATTGCAAAAAGTGATGAGTAGAGAAGAGAAGATGGCAGCAACAGTGTTGATAAGGACCAGAGTGATGAGCAGAGGTTGACCAACAGAGATCGAAGTGCAAAGGTACATGAGCAGAGATTGATGCAAGCTAAGTCTTGCACTTAAGGATTGGATTCCTCAACCCTTTCTTAGTTGGAGCTAAGAAAACCAGGCTGGGTCCTGTTACAAGAGTTAGTGTTCTTTTCATTTGTTGGCATTGATTGTAATTGAGAAGATTGTAGTCTTCTATTACCATCAATAAAGATTAAGATTATATACCTTCTTGTGTCTCTCTTGATGTGATGATTGTGCTTATGACTCATGATTGATTTAACTGATGCATATGATGATTTAATTGATAACATAATGCTTGATATACTTTGATTGATTAGAAGAAGGTAAAAATGTTTAAATTGCTCACACACTCATTCACCCCCCTCTCAGTGTGGCCATTGTGTCCATCATCATTTGCTGAGGACGTCCCCCAAGGGGCGCCCCTCACCTTAGCAATGTAATGTATATCATTGTTATATCTTAGGTTTTGATGTTGTAATGGGCCCTAGGGAGAATTGAGCCCATGAGGTGACCCCCTTGATGAATTATAATGTTTTATCTTTATGTTATGAATCATGATGTATTTTGACTTAGACAAGGCATCATTGGGCAAAAAGTGCGCCCCCCTTGATCTAGTCAAGTTGATCCATGTGATCCGTGTAAAAGTGATCTCCATCGTTGATGATGTTATGATCTCAACCGTTGGATGTAAGAGTCAGTTAGGGTTTGTGTCTATCAAAAGCTATATAAAGAAGAGACCCCCCTCCCCATCGTAAACCATGAGCTTTGGCATTGGAACTTCTGAATAAAGAGATCTTTCTGGGATTCAATACTTGTGTCTTTGTGGATAACTAAATGTGATGATGATTGAAATTGTCTCTCTTGCATTGAGGATATCATGGCATAGTTTCTTGTACATGTTGTATCCAATTTGTTCTGGAGGTGTAGAAGGCGATTTGAGGAAAAGGCCCATTGGTGGGGGGACTTGCCCTGAAGTCTTACTTTGAATTGCTTCCGACAGGGAGCGATTACTTCTTTATGACTCTTCATTTCTCTGTTAGTTGCTTCTATTTTTGCAGATCTCGATCTTGTANNNTTTTGTCAAACACTTAGTTAAACCCAGATTTCAGACTTTACTGTCATTAAGTAAAAAATACTTCACATGCATAAAACCCAACAACCTTGAAGCTGAAACACTAAAAAAAACTAAGTCTGTAGCAGCGAAAATACACATAAAAACAGCAGATTGATAAACTCATAAAACAATAGATTTTTTGTCAATGTGACCCTGGAAAAATCCCACGTCGGGGAAAACCAGTCAAAGAGAATTTTATTGCAGCATTTATCAGGTCGAGAAATAATTTACAGCAACATTTATTTCAGCATTAATGACTGTACCAGATTTCTCGATTTTCGTTCCCACCTCGAATTGTGCCCACCTCAATTTCTGTGCCAACAGCAAAATGTACGGACTGTACGGATTTTTGAGCTTAATTTTTTTTCACTTCTCGAAAATCGTGCCTAGAAAAATTTCCTCAAAAAATGTGCCACTGTTGTACCATACGGAATGTACGGAACTGTACAACTCAGCTGAAAGTAAATGCCTTGAAAACTGCCCAGCTCCTTGGGATTCATGCCCTTTTGAGAAAAAAATTATCCTTGGAATTCGTGCCCACTTGAGAAAAATTGCAGCTCAATCTCTCTCTGTAAATAATTTAGCCAAATGCTCACTTTTGGAAATGCTTTCCTTCAACTTGTCTTGCACGCTACCCTAGGCTCTCTCTTATAACTTGAGAGTGACTTTTCACCTTCCCAATCCATTTATAAAATTAAAACAAGGGAATACTTTATAAAAAGTCCCATTTACATAAGAGTCACTTTAAACTCTATAAAATAACATTACAAAGTAACGTAGCCTAGCTAGTGCATGGTCACTTCCGCATACAAGACAAAAACATGCGGAGTGCCTCCAGAGCTAAAACTCTAATAGATCTTTCTTGTTTCACTTACTGGTTTTCCCTTTGTGTGGCAGGAAAGGAGGACGCTTGGGTCTCTGATGAAAGCAATACAATCAAGAACTTGTCCGGATTTCCCATTTGATCTATGAGTGGGAATCCTCATCATCTAGGAAGGTATCTGCAAATTCTAGGTAAGTTTCTCAGCCTCTTTCTCTCTATTCTATTTTTCATGCATTGCCCATCATCCATTTTACCGAAAAACCCCATTGTAGAAAGTAGGAAAATTCACCAGGGCATATTGCACTTGGATTCTCAAAGTTTGGCGATCTGGGTTTTGATGAATTTCATCCAAAACCCAGTCTCTCTCCTAGGCGCCACTATTAGACTCTGTTTTCCCATTCAGAAGTGGAACTGATTCCCTTGGAAAAACGCCCTCCTTGTCCTACCAACGATTTTCTGAGTTCTATGTGTCTTAGGTTTTGCTTGGATCTCGCATACTATCATAGCTGGCATCCATGCATCAAATCAAGTGTGTTAGAAGCCCTAATTCTTTGTCAAACCGAACCTAGGGTATTTCCCCAATTTTACCCTTAAATCTCCCTAGGGGTTTGAGTTTGATCGTTTGAATTAACACAGGAATCCTAGATCTGTTAACTAATTCCATAAGTCACCAAGTAAACCAACTTGAATAGCATTTCAAAATTCCTTAACCATTATCTACTCGGGTATTCCTTAAATTGTGGCTTCATCCTTAAATCTAGGGTTTACAACTTTCACCTTACGTATTCTATGTTTTAGTTAGATTTGGTGATTTAGCTTTTAGTCTTTCCTTCTAGGATAGGTCTAGGTCTCCCCCTTTGTCACTAGGACTTTAGTGGCATAAAGTGATAGATATCTCAACCAGCGTGACAACCTTTCCATCATTTGGGGGTTGGGGTATCCGTAGGTCACGACTTTGGTTGCCTTCCTTCTCTACCATCCCGAATGGGATCAATCCAAGGAGCAACTAAAAGATTCGTGATAACAAGACCAAGCCAAGGTTTAATTACTCTTAGACAAAAATGAAATAAAATAAAACAAATAAATTAAGTGCAGTGAGTGCAAATGTTACAAAATGGAATATCTACAGTCCTGAGTGAGTTTGTGGTCCAACATTGGATCAGAACCAACAAACGCTTAATTTTACCCTCTAATTAATCTACTTAAAACAAAAGAAAGAGGAAAAAAGTAAGACTTGTGCGCAACACCTTGCCACTGCCAAGCCAACTTTGTTTTGTTGGGCACCCCCAAAAGGGAGGGTGCCTCCCCTTTGAAGCCAGGCACTTATACCAATCCGAATTGATCCCTCCTAAGATCTGTCACTCTAGCCAACATCGCATGCTCCTTTATACTTGAGTATTGGGTATGCGAGTGCCCAAAGCTTCACCCTTGTGGTTGGCTTCACGGACACGCTAAGCCTCGGTGTGATGTCCACAGAGTCGCGGGTCCACAAGCTCATTTGTTTCGCTTGGGGACATGCTCCGTCCGACACACTCCATCGGGCCACACTATCATCTTGTCATCACCCACTTACCTATGGGCTTAGCGTGCTCCTCCACCAAGCTCCCAAGTCAATTTGCTAGTGTGTCAACTTGGCCATGCTTTGGGCGACTTAACCCTTTCAAGGGCGGGTGTACGCTCCAGTTTCCTTGTGGACAACTTCCATGCGATGTGCCTTGGGGTTTGGCGTGACCTCACCACTGTCTTCAAAGTCGATCGGGTAGATGGACTGGCAGTCTGGTTCCCAACTTAAATCAGTCCCCAACCACAAACCCACCATGAACAAATTTAGCAAAAAAATGTCAAATAAAAAAGAAAATCAAGGTTTTATTTGTCGTTGGAAGCAATAACTGGTAATATTAAATTCTCAAAGTAAAACTTGGTGTTCTCCTTTATCTTTCCTATTCTATATTTCCACTTAAATTTTTAACATTACTATTAAAAGTTCTAGGATGTTTGAGAATGCTTCTAACCCGATTCGACTTAATATAAAGAAAGTAAAATTCCATATCCCATTTAGAATTCAAGAAACTAAACAGTTTTTTAGGATTTTAGTGTTTCAGTACTGGCAAGATTGCAGCGTTTCAGGACAAGATTCTATCACGTAGGTATGAGATAGGCATTTGATAAAAAACACCAAGCCCTCTAGGTACCCTAGTGTTGGTTGTGTTGACCATTGAATTCATCCATCATGACATTGATAAAAATGTAGGCTTCACCCAAGCCAAACTAACTAATTTGACAAGTTAAGCATTTTGCTTCATTTTAATGCTTGGATTAGTCAATTTCATCAAATTTGAGGGTGTTGAGTTGAGCAACAAGGTAGATGGACTTGGATCCCCAATTAGCACCATATAGTAGTACTAATGTCCCTACAGGATCAAGGCAGAGGCCAAAGGAGGAGGCAGAGGGTGCTACTGATGATGAGGATCTGGGTATAAGGGATGATTTTGCTGATATATGATTATTTGTTGTAGCATGATGTTTTTTACAGTGTTCCACGGGGACGCGCCTCCCAGGGTTGGGGGCTCGCCCCCTACGCCTCCCACGCCCCGGGGGCTGGGGGGCTCCATGGGAAACGTTTCCCAACGCCCCCCTTTCTGCGAAACTTGGGGAAACGCAGGTCTAGGAGTTTCCCGGATTGGGGGGCTCCCACACGCCCCCTCCTGAAAATGGGGGGCTCCAACAGGCCTCCACTGCCCTCGATTTTTTAAATTTTTTTACTCAAAAAAAATGGTTCATCTTAAATTTTAGGCTTTAACACTAAATGGTCATTTTAAAACGAAACAGAAACAAACATCGATATGATATGCTTGGCTATAACGATTACACCTAATTCTTCGGGAACATAAGCATGCTAGTATGCAAATGGTGATGGGATGAGGAATTGATATGTTTATATGTTGGGGTTCATATTTTTATTATTTTTCTTTTTTCTTTTTTATAATTTTAGAGACCGACCCCCCTATGTTAGGGACCTTGACGCCTCCCCGCCCCCCCGTCCCCCAAAATACCCCAAAATTTTGGGGTGTCTCTACACGTCCCCAATGTGCGTTTCCCCGCTCCCACGCCCCCCCGTCCCGGAAACTCTGTGGAACACTGGTTTTTTAGACTCTAGAAGCCATTTAGAGTCTCAATCTTTATGTATTTTGTTTTCAGATATGTTTCACTCCCAATGTTATTTTGTTTCGTTCACCCTTACATGAGCCAACTTTTGCATAACTGTTTAATAGTTTGGATTTTTTTCCCAAAGAAAATCTCACAGGGAAACTCAAGAGATGCTTCCCCATATTTGTGGATGGCATGCCTAGTAAACCCATCATCGTAGACTAGTGTGCCTAACTGGGCATTTGCCACCACGGAAGTAGCCAAATGCCCAACAACATCAGCAAAAACTGGTAGGGCGAACTCCTTGAGCTAAAAGAAATGTTTGGAACATCTTATCCAACTCTCAAGCACATAAGTGAGAGTGAGATTGTTGATACATTACCATCCCCAATTGACCCACAAGAGGCAAACATGTCACAAGCCAGATTAAACTTGGGTAGAGAGAGAACAATTTGTCCTCTTAACCACCTAAGCTAAACCGAATTGACAATCTAATAGTTTAATTTACATTGTTGTGCATGATTATCTTTTTTAATTAAAAGTTGCATTTTATTTTTAGTAGACTGTTTTTTCAAATCAGTTTTCCAGAATCCAGACGGTTCCAGACTGATCCCAATCCAAGCTCCACTGATTCTGGTTTCTGATAACATTGATTACCACTTTTTATGATCAAATTTACCTGAAATAGCATAATAAAGATCAAATACACTAAATATGGAAGGGAAGCATCAGTCCCAAGCATTATAAAGATGAGTAGCACCTGCGATTCTTTAGAAATTAGGATACTAACTACCAATAAACGCCGAAAAGGTGATGATAAACTATATGTGAGAATGACTATAAGAAATGCCTGTATATACAATCGTTTACAACTATAATAAACTCCAATATACATACAAATCCTCATTCAATGCTAATGTGGGTCCATTTCCTGGACGACCTCAGATACGACTAGGGTTCATATCTGATATGGCCTAGATTCCATACTGCACCCAGAAAGAAATTACAAATTAAACCGTAATCTAGGAAACAGTCGAAGAAATTTGTATTCTCCCAATGTATAGCTTTTGTGCATTTGTCTCAATAGAAACTTCTAGGATTCTTGTAGGTAGAGGTTTTCAAGCACTTAGGAGACTCACTGGAAACTTACACAAGAAAATCCATGGACTTGTGGTCTTTGGCTAGGGTGATCACAGTGTTAGGAATTTATAATCTGACAGACGAAGCAAATTTTGTAGGCTTGTTCAAAAAGTGGTTAAGATAGTGTCTTGAGGCCATAGGCTCTTTGTGCGTAGAGGCTATTTGGAGAACTATCAACAAATTTGTAGAGTCATCCAATGGGCTTTCGTCTTTGGATAGTATGATCTCAACTCCCGAAAATTTTACTATCGGAACTAATTAATAATCATATTCTCATACATGGATTTTCTAGCGAAGAAGCTATTTTATTAAATGACACAGATCTTACCAAGAAAAACTTTATATTTGATGACTCCAAACCAGAGCGTTGTAAGTATGGTGGTTGCATGAGAAAGTAGTTCCTTCTTTATATATGTTGCATGAATGTTTGCTCGATTAGGAAGGCAGATGGGCCTCATCATTCTTTCCAGTTAATAAAAAATTGCAATGCATATAAACAGACTGAGAGTTATTGTATATCAGTTGTGAACCGTGATATAGGAAGGCTTTCAAAGAATTGTCTTGTTACCTAAAACTACGCGTAGTTTTGTTGTAATGTTTCCTAAAGTAGTATTTCGTCTCAAGTTAATCTTATAATTTATTTTTAAATGAGATTTATAGGATATATGATAGGTTAAGCATCAGATTTTATTCATTTTTAACATCAGTGTGCTCTATTGATGTATATTACAGCATAAGGTCAATTGTTTGCCTCAATTTACCCAGCTTTTCTGGTGGCTTAAATCCTTGGGGTATACCAAATGATAAAAAATCACGAGAGGTGAGTCTCATTTCTTTTTCCTGGATGGTTCTGCGATAATCACCTTGTGCTGTGTATATGGATTTTACTGTCAAATCATTGTGTTCGTCAGTCTCTTTTATTTTATTTTATTTGCACTGTTCAGCGGCATCCTGAAATTACCATTTTTAGGCTGTAAAAATTGTATTTAACCTAGAATTTCTTGTGCAATGATAATTTCTGGATATGTTACTCTTGCTGCGATCCATCTCCAATTCTTCATAAACGACATGCAGAGAGGATTGACTCCCCCATATGTAGATGATGGTCTGCTGGAAATAGTTGGGTTTCGAGATGGTTGGCATGGACTTGTTTTACTTGCTCCAAATGGTCATGGAACCCGTCTTGCACAGGTAAGGACAAAACTTTAATAAGAGTATTATCCATTGTTCTATATTCGTTATGGTACTGATAATTACAAGGTTGTTGTACTAGTAGGAACAGTAAATAACAACGGGCCCTGCAGGAGACATTATTCACCTTTAACATTAGTATCATTTTTGCACATAGAGAAGCAAGGTGTATTTTACACTAAGAAAAGGGTGGGTGATCCATCAATTCTGCATGTGTATGTGGGTGTCTCTGTGTCTCAGTACATTGAATCTAGAGAGTGCATTAGTGTAGTGGATATGGAAACTCGTAGAGTTACTACAGACCCATCTAAACCTCCATTTGATGTGCACCTCCAAGTTGTGAAGTTCGAAGTGAAGCTCAAGGATGTCTATCTTGACTTCATAAATTCACACAAATGACCAACATAACAAATATTGAAATGCAGATTAATGTACACTCATATGAACTGAATGTGCATTGAATGGCCAGGTCCATGCCCTTTGTATTGTGTGTGTACACAGACATTTATGGAATGTGGATGTATGGTCTTATGAATGGTTATTCATTAAGAAGTTGTGTTTTGTGTGCAGGCTCGGCGTGTCTTATTTGAATTTCACAAGGGAGCTGCAGACCACACATACATGAGGATGGATGGAGAACCTTGGAAGCAGCCACTTCCAACAAATGACGATACCGTAATTGTTGAAATATCTCATCTAGGACAAGTCTCAATGCTTGCCACAGGTAACTGCATAGCAAAATGTGTGCAAGATGGATATAATTCATCCTCACATTCACCCTCTGACAATAATGATGTAGAGGAGGATGAAGCAGACGAAGATGAAGAGGAAGCTGAATCTAAAAGGAAGTTTGGTGCAGCAAACACCTTCAAAATAGATTGGGATCACATAGACTGATCTTGTAAGGCAATCACCATGCCGTTAGAAATGCATTGCATTTCAACTGTAATTTTTACAATTGGGAAGTTTTGTGACCAGGAATGGATTGGATCATTGATTTGTATCGTGATGAAATATCTGATTAGGATTTGTATTCTTTTCAAATAATCTTTCGGTGGAGATATTTGGGATTTGTATTCTTTTCAATAATCCTTCAGTGGAAATGTATTTATTCAAGGGGATCGAATCCTCTACAATCTCATGTATGATATCATTCACTCAGAAATTGAAGGCTTTTTTCCCTGGAGTCCAAATAAGCTTGTGGTTAACCAATTCAGTGTTTGAGGTCAATGAAGGAGCTTAATATGTGAGTCGTGCATTTGAGAGATACTTCTATTGCTATAGATGGAACAATATTGATTTTTTATTTTGCAGCGCTACATTAGAGAGAAACGGTATGCATACACACCTAATTTTCTTCCACTTGAGTATGTTCCGGTTTGAAATTTGAATTATAATAGACTCGGAGAAATTATGTTGTACTTGGGCCTTCCTACAATTTTTATTTATCAATAGCTGTAGGAATTGAAAGCAAGCAATATAATTTTTTTTAACTGTGTGGCACTTCAACCACCAATCGCATTTCATTTTTTTCATGCTTATTCGTAGGGAAAGTAATGTAATTGTTATTGCACATCGAGTTTATGTCATTTTTCCATCAAATATTTATTTGACAAAGCTACTTTTAGTTTTAGTTTTATCGCCACAACCAGGGGTTCCACTTTTTTTTGATAGTGGCCTTCCAATGCTTATTCCAAGGGCATATACATATTAATCTCTAATGTCTATGCTAAGCTATTTTTTTCCATGAAAAAAACTGCATTTTTATTATCCAACAAAGAAACTGAAATACATACTTTATGCTAAGCTATATTTTTCCATGAAAAAAAACTACTTTTTTATTATCCAAAAAAGAAACTGAAATACATACTTTATGCTAAGCTATTTTTTTCCATGAAAAAAAAGTGTTTTTTTATTATCCAAAAAAGAAACTGAAATACATGCTTTAGGTGCCCATAGCATTGTTTATAGCTGTTCTATAGCCTGCTGATTTTTTAGAGAGAAAAAAGTTCAATCCTTTTTCATTAAAACAAAGAACCTGTTACAAGCAAAATAATGGGTATGCCATCCATTATATCAAACTACATACTGTTCAATACAATGATATCAGATCTGATAATCAACCCACAGCTAAACTATCACAACCCTATATCAACCATAGTAACAGAAAACAACCTACCAGCTGTGTTCAAAACCCAAAAATAACTAACTCATAATGCACATCTACTGGAAAAAAAGATTTTCTGTATCTTCATGGAACATTAAACCTTCCATGTATTCTTGGACAAATATCAACCCACATCTATAGCCTGCTGATATTCAGCTACATATACAAATACCAAATATTAAGATGCAATGTGTCTATGGTAAGCTATATATAATTAATGTGCATAAGATCATTCATGATGATAATAAGAAAAAATATCATCATTATGTATGTAGCTACTGAGATATATAAGTTAAAGGGATGTTTTTCAACATTTAAGGATTGCATTCCTAATAAATCTTTATTTCGAAATGAAATAAATCAAATTTCAATAACATTGGCAACAACCAATGAAATTAATAATTGAAAATAGGCAATGTTGATGATTGCGTTGAAAGACACTTTCTATAGCCCATTATGAGGGAGAAGTGTGATTTCGTGCTCAATATGGAGTTGACATGTGATATTTTAATAAAATGATAAAATATTAAGTAGAATTTTAGTTTTTACAAAGTTTGCCATAACCTAAAATTCAAAATCAATATGATGCGGAAGTGTAATTCTGCTTGATATTGGCATGTGCCACTTTAATAAAATAATAAAATATCAAATAGACGAATCTTTTACAATGTTGGCTCTAACAAAAAATTCAAAACCAAAGAGATATATTCCAATTAATTAAAACAAAAAACAAAAATTAAACTTGGATACTTCTTGCTATGTGACGTGGGAGTTGAATCATGATTAAGCCAACATTTACAAACGAGGGATTTGAGCACATACAATAGATTTACATATCAACTCCATTTGTATTTTAGAAAGGCTTGCAGCTCAAGGAATTTGATCCATCTTAACGCTTGGTAGATACACAGTTAAGATAGATTTATACTAGTATATATATGTGAAATTCAATCACAACAATCTTGAGACTAAGGCAGACCTTACAGAAGATTCAAGACAATTTTACATATGAAATGAAATTAACAGTATTGCAATAGGAGGTTGCAGTTGTATATTATCAATAAATCAATAAAGAGAGATGATGCAATGTCATACAACTTGCATGAATGCAAGGCAATTTGAATTCCATAGAGGTCATTCGAATTGGATAGATGAGAGTAGCTTAATTGTCCGTTACCCACACGAAACACGCTAGTTAACCACTAATCAAACCACGATTGACTCTAACTGAGTCCTAACTGAATCGGAGTACAGTAATGATTGAGTCTAACTGAATGGAACTCAACTGCATATCAATTAGCAGTTGGGGGAACATATCTAACTCAAGTAAGCTTTGATGAAGTGAACTGAACTGAAACTAGCCACCAGAAGTTGGTGGAGGCGCCTTAGTTCACTCCAATTAACCCAAATTGGCCCAAATTAGCCAAATGGATGAGGAAGGCGCTTTTCCAACTCAGCCTAACTGATTGTTAGGTGAAACAACATTCAGTTAGCTAATTGGTGCACTTATGACAAGTAGATCACCCCAAATTTGCTCCCTGATTGAAGGAGGAAGCCTACGGTTAGCCTCTTTGATTAAAGGAGAAGGCTTAGTTGGCCTCCCTGATTGAGGGAGTGTGTTGGTGTGCTAATCCTGATGTCAAGAGTGTGTTGGTGTGTTGATGTTGATGTTAGTTTCGAGTCAATTAACTTAGGATAGTGGGTAATTAGGCCAACTTGACCAAATTAAGGTGTGTGGGTTGGATAATGACTCGAACACCCCCCCTTAAGCTATACTCATGTGGAGGAGTACAAAATAAAATGCTAGGACCCCGACAACAACGGCCATAGGTCACCCTGGAC
>LPNX010370196.1:346931-383976 GCA_001517045.1 Pseudotsuga menziesii | reverse complement strand
CCCCCCCCTGCCACCTCCTCAAGCTGAACACTGAAGAAGTAATTGCCTTCACCCTGATGAACTCACCCCCAACAGCAAACGGAATTAAGTGAACTTTTTCTCAGTAAAATTCTTGGTGAAAATATCTGTAATCTGCTCATCTCTAGGGTAGTATTGCAGAACAATTGTCTTGTCATGCAGCAACTCCTTGATATAGTGCATGTGGATCATCTCAACATGTTTGGTCCTCTGCTGCTGAACTGGATCCGTTGAGATCTTGATAGGACTTTGGTTGTCACAAAATATGATTGTGGACAAAGCACTACCAATCTCAAACTCTGACAGAATGCCTTGCAACCAAACTGCTTGGATGCAAGCATTCACTGCTCCCCTGTACTCGGCCTCTGTTGAAGACAATGCAATGGCAGCGTGCTTTTTGTTGGACCAGCAAATGGGGCCACCACCAAACATAAACACATACTTAGAAGTAGACTTCTGATCTATGGAATCCCTGCCCAATCTGAATCTATATAACCGACCAACTCTAGTTTAGAATCTGTAACATAGTGAATGTGATAGGATCTTGTGCCTTGAATGTACTGAAGAATCCTCTTGGTAGCCTTCCAATGGAGCTCATGAGGTTGTTGCATGTATCTTGATACAACATTCACGGCATAACAAATATCAGGTCGTGAATGTGTCAAGTATAGCAAGCTTCCGATCAACTAGCGATAAATTGTGCAATCCATGGGTGGAGTGGATTTTCCATCTTCAAGGCTGATCCCTGAGAAGAAAGGAAATGGTGCATCCTTGCAATCAACCATGTTAAACTTAATTAATAGGTCTGCAATATATTTTGACTGAGTTACCATTATCCCATCAAAGTCTTGTGATATTTCAAGCCCGAGAAACTGTCTCAGCAGGCCCAAATCGCTCATTTCAAATGCACCATGAAGAGCAGTTTTTATGAAGGAAATCGAAGCAAGTGTGCTTCCTATTATCAAAATATCATCAACATATAATACTATGATCAGAATATTGCCATCATACTGCTGCAAATATACATTATGATCAAATTTGTATCTCTAGAAGTTTTGTGAGAGTAGAAAGGCATCCATTTTAGCATATCAAGATCTTGGGGCCTGTTTCAACCCATATAATGATTTTTGCAACTTACACACCAAGGAATGATCTGATGTATAGTCTTTTGGCTACTTCATGGATATCTCCTCATTCAGGTCTCCATGAAGAAAATCACTCTTGACATCCATGTGATGCGCCTCCCAGTGCTTGGATGCGGCAATGGCCAAAACTAGCCTTATGGAGTCCATCTTTGCCACCGGTGCAAAGGTCTCATGTTAGTCCACTCCTTAGACTTGAGCGAACCCTTTTGAAACCAGTTGTGCTTTGTATTTGCAGGTTGTTCCATCTGCAGCAACCTTTGTCTGATATACCCACTTGCATTGAACTAGTTTCCTCCCAGGTGGAAGAGAAACTAGCTCCGAAGTTGCATTTTTTCGAAGATAATTGAACTCTTCATCCGTTGCAGCTTTCCATCTCGGATCTTTTTGAGCATGGTAGTAGGAATTTGGATATGAACCAATCATTAAATAACAGGTCTCAGACAGCAATGAATCATGACAAGAGAGAGTAATACCTGCTCTTTGAAAATCAAACCGAATTCTTCTTGGATCAGCAGGATTTCCAATGTTTGTCATGGCGGAAGAGAGTGTCTTTTTGGCCCAAGTTGGGACATGGGTGGACACATCAGAATCTGATTATGAACCTAATATATGTTGCTCACTGATATCAAACATCAGATCTGCAATATCAGAGCCTTCACTCCCAATTTCATCATCCAAATGATCAACAAAACAGGAGGGAATTTCAGTAGTTTTCTCCTTGACTAGTTTTACCTCTTGGAGAGGTTCATCAAATCGAACACTTCTCTCAATGAATATTTGTTTGGTTCTGATATTCAGAACTTTGAATCTCTTATATTCTTTTGGATATCCAATGAACAAACATTCAATACTTTGCGGTTGCAAAGATTTCCTCTTGTCAAGTGGAATTCGAGCCCATGCAGTGGACCCAAAAACCTTGTAATTTGACACATCTGGCTTGTGTGCAAAATAGGCTTCGAAATGAGTCTTTCCTTTCATGAAAGAGTGAGGGACTTTGCTCTGAATGTGTGTAGCAACATTCATAGCCTCAGCCCATAGGTTTGTAGCTAAACCTTTGGCTTCCAGCATGCATGTAGTCATCTCTTTGAGGGCTCGGTTTTTCCTTTCCGCTACACCATTTTGCTGGGGTGTGTAGGGAATGGAGTGTTGGATTTGGATCCCACTGTCAGCACATATTTGCAGAAATTTAGACTTGATATACTCCCCTCCATTATCATATCTGAGAGACTTTATCTTCCTCCCAGAGGCATTCTCAACCAATGCTTTAAACTCAATGAATCTTTTCAACACTTCAGATTTTTTCTTTAGGAAGAAAACCCAAGTGTATCTAGAAAAGTCATCGATGAAGGTTAGTACATACCGTGAACCACTCATGGATGTTGTAGGCATGGGTCTACTGATATCAGAATGGATCAGCCCCAAAAATACTCTTTGCACGGCTTACCTTTCCCCGATCAAACTTGAGCTTAGGGTGTTTGCCGACAATGCAACCTTTGCAAATTCCATTGGAAGTTTTGATGGCTGGGAGGCCTTCAACCATGGAATGTTTATGAATTTGATGCAAGTATTTGAAGTTAAAATGACAAAATCTCTCATGCCATAGCCTACTGACCTCATTCCCATGAGTCAGAAGAGTGGTGGGCTTTGCATCCGCCACAAACTTGGAAAACTCATAGGCCTTAGCATGATGGTTTGCTATGCCTATTGCAACGCATTTCCTGGATGCAATCTCTGTGATTTCAACATCATTCGAGCTGAAATTCACTCTCTTGGGAACTCCGGTGTGTCATTTGATAAACACTCAACAGATTGGAGGCCGAGGGTACATACAGAACATAAAAAAAATTACCATGTTTAAGTTTTATAGTACCTTTTTCTTTCGAAATGATCTAAGAATCATCTCCCATGTGGATGGGAATGCTTATGTCGGAGCCCAGGGATGAGAAGGATTCTTTGCTTGCAATCATGTGGTTCGAAGCACTAAAGTCTATGAGGAGAGCTCTAGGCTTCGAAGTGCTTTCCATGAGGGCATGTCCTCTTTCTGGATGGATGTCCCAATCATGATTATCTCTCTTCCGAACACTCTCCAGAAGATTGATATTGTTTCTCTCAAGGAGAAGAGTCATCTCATCAAGATTTTTCTTCATGTAGGAATGTTTAGGGTGAAATCCCTTCCCGCAATAAGGACACTTGACTCTTTCTTTGCCTTGGTTTCCTTTGTTCTTGTGCTTCTTTGAGCCGAAAGGCTCTTCTTGTTGTTGGTTCTTCCCCTTTGGCTTTGGAGCATCAAACTTAGTCTACTTCTTTTGCTTTCCTTTACCCTTCGTAAATTTGGTCCCCGAAGCAAACAATGCTTGATCTTTGGAGGATATGATGATCCCCATTTGCACAAGCTTGTCATGCTCGTTTGTGAGGGACTCAATGAAGGCATTGAGAGAAGGCATTCTCCAATTTGGGGTTGTTAGCTTCCCGGTATGGAATGTGGAAACAAATACTGAGTAATCCGATCCAAGTTTGGAAAGAATGGAGAGAATGAGCTGATCATCCTCTTTCTCCACATCACATTGCTTCAACTGGAGCACTAGGTGCTTGAATTTGGTGAAGAATTCATTGAGAGTTTCGAAATTGCTGGGGTGAAGAGAAATCAACTCATTCTCTAGCCAATAAATCCTCATGTCGTATTTCTTATCAAAGGGATCAGCGTGTTTATCCCAAATTTTCTTCGGATTCTTCAAACTAGTGACATGGAAATGAAGATCTTTGGAAATCGACGAGCACAGAAATCCAAAAGCTTCATCCATCTTGTTCCAGTATCTAGCTTTATCTACAACGTGGTTTGGCTCCACATCTGTGTCCATTGTGACTCTATTGATTCCCTTGGCACGCAATTAGATCTCCATGTCTCCCTTCCATTGGTGGTAATTGAAAGGAGTAAAAGGATCCACAGAAGAAGCAACCATCTTTTTGTTGTAGCGAATGCAGTAGAAATCTTTCCAAAAAAACTGCAAAAACACAAAAAGGGCACTGTAAGATCAAACAACCTGCACTTTTTAGGTTTTCATCACACCCAGCTTAGTCAATCAAGCAAGCTTGATCAATAATTCATTTGCTTAGGACTTGTGTGGTAAACCTTTGGCTTCTGGTGCAATGCTGGAATTTTTGAGCTTTTTGCTCAAATTGCATGCTATATCTGTCAAAAATCTTGTTTTTTGAGAAGAGGAGCTTCGTCCTGCCGTGGCTCTGATACCATGTGAAATTCAATCACAGCAATCTTGAGACTAAAGCAAATCTTACAAAAGATTCAAGACAATTTTACACATGAAATGACATTAACAGTATTGCAATAGGAGGTTGCAGTTGTATATTATCAATAAATCAATAAAGAGAGATGATACAATGTCATACAACTTGCATGAATGCAAGGCAATTCAAATTCCATAGAGGTCATTCGAATTGGATAGGTGAGAGTAGATTAACTGTCCATTAGCCACACTAAACACACCAATTAACCACTAATCAAGCCATGATTGACTTTAACTGAGTCCTAACTGAATCAGAGTGCAATAATGACTGAGTCTAACTGAATATAACTCAACTGCATGTCAATCAGTCAGTGGGGGCACATCTCTAACTCAAGTCATCTCCGATGAAGTGAAATGAACTGAAACTAGTCACCAGAAGTTGTTGGAGGCGCCTTAGTTCACTCCAGTTAACCCAAATCAGCCCAAAATAGCCAAATGGATGAGGAAGGCACTTTTCCAACTCAGCTTAACTGATTGTTAGGTGAAACAACATTCAGTTAGCTAATTGGTGCACTTATGACAAGCAGATCACCCCAAATTTGCTCCTTGATTGAAGGAGGAAGCCTGGTTAGCCTCCCTGATTAAAGGAGAAGGCTTACTTGGCCTCCTTGATTGAAGGAGTGTGTTGGTGTGTTGATGCTGATGTCAGGAGTGTGCTGGTGTGTTGACGCTGATGTCAGTTTCGAGTCAATTAACTTAGGATAGTGGGTAATTAGGCCAAATTGAACAAATAAAGGTGTTTGGGTTGGATAAAGACTCCAACAATATACAATGTCAATCTCAGTATTTAATTACACACTTTGATCATTTACAAGTTTGTGTAAAGTTGAATATAAAGCACTTCCTTAATTAAATAAACATTATTTCTTTGCTAACTTCAGTAAATCAAATTGTCATAAACATTAAGCTAATAAGTGAAATAAAATGTTTTATATTAACAAGTGGACAAACTCACCTCATTTTTAAAGGAAAATTTCCCCAAAAATTAAGGTCCTAATTTCATCCAATCTAATTTCATCAACTGTGAAATTTATGTTTTTGCTCATTTTAAGAAAACCCATATGATAAGAATTTGGAAAAGGACTCGTGGAATATGTAGGGATATTATATATCCAAAGACACTTTATTAAGTCAATTATGAATTTCTTAGCTTGAAAAGGTGGGGTAGGATGTTATACAATAAAATAAAAAACATAGGAATAAATAATAAACTATAATATAATAATAAAAGTAAAAGACACTTAATAATAGCAAACCATAAAGACACAATAACCCAGGGCTGCACAACAAAGTCCTTTCCTTCAAAAAAAATTGAAATGGAAAAATAAAAAACTAAGAAATACTAAATAACAACAAACATGTCAATTTTCTGTCATATCCCCACATTTTGACCACCAAAAAGTGTTGACCATAATAAACACCTAAGGGTTCTAAATGATATTATTTAACTACTCTACATAAATTTACTAAAATAATTGTGTAAGAGGCTTATACTAAGTTTAATTAATTGTCATTTTTAATTATTATGCAATTAATTATGTGGAAAATAAGTTGCCATTAACAGGAGGGCCACTTGAGCAAGCCAACTTGCCAAGGAGGAAATAGAATCTGTCATAGGATTGACAAAAGACAAGAAAAGCTGCCAGACACAAATGAGACAACTTTGGGCCAAGGTAAAGCGCAATTTCCATTTGGAAACTCAATCACAAAAGTAGGTAGTTCAAAAAAATTGTCATAAAGAAAAGCAACAACTCTAGGGTGCAATTTCCATTCTGGAGTTAAGTGACAAAAGCAAGCAGGAAAGAAAAGTTGTCATAGGGAAAAGCAACAACTCTGGGCCAAAGGAGGGCACGGTTTCCAAATTGGATGGAAGATGTTGACAGGGAAACATCTTAATGACACTTACATGCTAATTTCTCAAGGAGGGTGCACCATGTGGCTAGGGTTAGGGTTTTAGCAAGGGAAACTTGCTCAGTAGGTAGTTGACTTTCCCAACAAGTCACCCGAGGTTTATAAAAAGAAAAAATGAGCTTTATTACTCAGTTTTGGATGTTGATTATGTTGATGTTGATGAAGCCAAGGCTTCCTTCCTGAGTGTTGTGCCTCAGTCTTTTGGGAGATGTGCCCCGAGTCCTTTCCTTCCCTTTCGCTCTCTTCTTTCTCCCCTTCCTTTTCATTGCAGGTGTTGGAGAGATACTGAACAACACCATAGCTTCATATCAGACATCTATTGCAGCCAATTTCTCCATTGAAGCCGAGCTCCAGTGAACTAGCAACTTCACTTACTCTCCCATCCCCAGCTTAGTATCATATTTGGGCCTCATGCCTTTAGTTTTGGGTCCCATCTTTGGAGAGATCGGTCCTCCAACCTATTCTTGATGTGCCCAATCCAAAAAATCTATTTATGAATTTGTCAACACTGTAATATTTCTATTCAATAAGCTCTCATATCAAGTTTTCCATGAGTGAGCTTTATTTGCCCATAGATGGAGGGTTTTCATCAGTTTTTGTAATAAGAATGAAGTCACAGCCATGAGATGAAGTTATAATTGATATGATATGTATAATAATGTTAAATTATTCTCTATAATTCATTTTCAGCATATCTGAGCTATTCTGCTACGATATTTATTAAATATTGCACACCCTAGCTAGTTAACTAGTTAAAATTAACTAGTCTTACAGTTTTTGTAATTATGAGAGTTTTGTAAATCTAAATTTAATTCTGTAAGTTTTTGGAGGTTGTTAACTGTCCCCACTATCCATCCCAACCTTCAAACAAATTTTTAGTTGATTTCTTACTTTTTTGGGGGCACCTTCTTTACGCAGGGCCTCCCTAGGCCAAAACTGTTAGTTTTCCCCAATTCTTCCCAAACAACCCTAGATCACTCTGGATATTTTTTTGACTGTCTAAAACTTTTTTTAAAACCTTTTACCATTCATGCCACACCTTTGTACCTTTCCAAATCCCCCATTTGATTGGATTTGAAAAAGTATTCCTAGTTTCATGGTATGGTGACCCAGAAGTGTGGGAGTAGGTTTCAGTGGATGTTGATTCTGAAACCTAAATGGTATCTAATATAAATGTGTTAGGGATGATACTTTATCAATCCTAAAAGTTTCCTTGATTTTTTAATTTTTAAACATGTGCGGAGAAGCAAAGCATACAGATTCTTTTAAGCAAAATAGAGACCACAACACATTATTCACACACAAACACAGAAATTTACCCTGGAAACCATTAACCGAGAAAAATNCATTACATTATGAAATCCTCACAATACAAAATATAGGTATTCCGCAACATCCAAATACCCTAATCCGTTAACCCGGATTAGAAAAAGACTCCAATCCCTTAACCGGGACTAAGTTACATATTTTTAGAGAAATCCTAAAAATAGTCACAAACAACTATAAATAGCCAAAAAAATTTGCTCGCTACGCTCGCATTGGAAATAGGGCCTACGGCCTGTTTTCGTCGAAGGTGCTTTTGGGATCGTCGAGCTACAAAACTCACATGCGCACCTCCCCTCCATACACACATGCAAAGAATATAACATATACCCAACAGATTTCTCTCCACAACCCACTTCCCTGTTTGCAAAATTATAAGCCAATTTGCCATATTTGCCTAATCTCAAGAGCTCTCTGATTAAATGTATTTTTTCATGTAAAATTTTGGATAAAAATTATATTAGGATAATATTCTGATCTGAATACATATTAGGGACATTACAGTAATATCATAGCTCTGAGTTCATTTTGAATAATCCTCTCAATTTGAGTCATTCCAGTCAAAACTAGTAATTTCCTAGCACCTAGTTTGACAATTTTCTGCACCAAGTCTTTGTTTGGAGTTAGTATCTCTGAGATTTGATTTGGGGATATTATAGTGGTATCAAAGATCTTTCCTTGTCTCATCCTATGGAAATAAGTCTCTTTGTTGACTAGCATTGCATATCACTAAGTCAAGTTGCAACCATGAGGCTCCTACTAATGATTGAAGAAGACCTTGAGTAGTTTGAGAAAGAAGGCTATGAAGAGACCTCATGCAGTACCTCAGGTAGATGTAGTAGGAATGATATGGATGATTTATGGCTCCCGGCTTATGATGAGTTCCTTTGGAAGAAATCTACAAGCATCAATGGCCAAATGTTCAATGGAAGGAACTCTAAGGAACCCTTCCAGTATTCGATGGAATAATATTCCTTGAAGGAAGAGATAAGGGAGGTCTTATCTTTTCAAGAGTATTGCACTCTTGAGATACCGAAGATGTTTAGAGATCCTTACTTTGGGAAAAACATGAAAAGGATTGCACACATGGTTGATGAAGTGTTCAAGGAAGTGGGGACTAGAAGGTTGCCACCTGGAGCCAAAAGAGGAGGGAAAAAGGAAGATTCATCAAAGCCATATGCTTGTCCAAGCAGTAATAGAATGTTTGTATTTTTTTCAAACAGAACTTCTAGTGACCATATTGATGAAGAAGCCTCAAGTTCCTTGAAGAAGAGAAATGAAGTGAAGACAGAGATCCATGAGGTGAAGTGCAAATCACCAAAAGGTGGTTGCATAAGAGAAGAAGTTGAAGAGGAATGCACTTCAAGCTTCTTGGTGGGTGATCTCCATATCACTTCTCAATATGTGAGCTTATGTATGGGTGAATAGACATCTTTTGGATCATATCCAAAAGAAGATAACAAATCAGTGTTACAGTCACCTCTGGAGCCACATAAGGAAGAAGAAGACAAGGCCACACCGCTTAGATGTGAACTAGAAAATTTCATGGAGGAGTAGGCCACCAAAGTACCCTTACATGAAGAATATGTATGACAAGGGATCTTATTTTTGTAGCAGCCATGATTATCTGCATCCATCTGATTCACGTGAGATTGAAAAGATTGCACTTGCCTATGAGCACTGCAGAATGAAGGACAATGGTGAGGGAAAAGAATTCACTCCTAGTTTCTTTGTTAGTGAACACCAAATCACTGCAAAGGAGGGTGATGTTGTCAATGATGATACGGGACCTTTTGGATCATATCCAAAAAGAAGAACATATATCAGATTTGAAATCATCAGTTGATCTTCCTAATGAAGTGGAAGACAATCCCCCATTAGCTGGGTGTAAAGTATAAAATTCGAAGGAGAAAAATCTGATGCAAAGGGATGCACACGGTTCAGATTTTTGTACTTAATGGAAGCATGATGAGGATGAAATGCCAAAGTAGGAGGTACTTTTTGTTTTTTGCAGATATTACACTTCATTGAAGCCTATGATATACCTTCCCCTTCATACAGTGTAAATGAATTGATAAGATCTTCTAATGTTGATGTGTATGCTAAGAAAGAAACATACGTTATGTATTTATGCCATAAGAAATTTGGGCATGCATCAGAGAAAATTTAAACTCAAAATAGGCCTCCTAAGGAAAATAATAAAATAATAGTTAAAATAATCAAATAATATTTATTAATTTTGGAGGAAGAAAAGAAAAATACTACTTTTTTGTTCGTATTTTTGACATATCTCTCTGTATTTTTACTCAAATTTCGATCAGGAGAGCTCGTTAAATTCTGCATCCAACGAGTAGCCACATTGCATACTTTTGATGGACCCCGCTACCCCAAAAACAAGAAATACCTGAAAAAAACGTGATGATCATCACGTTTTTTCAGGTATTTCTTGTTTTTGGGGTAGCGGGGTCCGTCAAAAGTATGTAGAGTTGGTACTCATTGGATGTAAAATTTAATTCTGCATCCAAGGAGCTCTCTCGCTTGAAATTTGAGTAAAAACACAGAGAGATATGTCGAAAATACGATAAAAATAGTTTTTTTATGATACCTATCCCCAAATTTATATTAAAAAATTGGTTAAGAGCTATACGGTATTTCAAATTTAAAGAAATTTCATTAGCCAACACATGATGACATGGAATTTGAATTAGGGTTGAAAGGGTCATTTTGAGTTGTTTCCTCTCATGTATGTCAACCATTGGATGAAGGACACTTGATGGAGGATATTCTTTGTGAGCCACATCATTTGAGTGGGTCACTAAAGGAGGACAGAGAGAAGCTTATGGAAACCATGAACAACCTTGTTGACATCAATTCCTTGGTGGAAAGATGTTGTTGGAAAGCTTCTGAAGGAGAGATGGAAGGAGAATCCTTTCTGGAGGAGTGCATAGCAATGAAAGAAGGCATGGCCAAGATGAAGGAGAGCTATATGAACCTACTGTCTGACAGAGATCATCTCCTCATGGTTGCTGAAATGTACCATTGTGTGGTCAAGAAGGAAAAAGAAGAATTAGAAAGGCTCACTAATAAGTTGGAGATCACCAATAACTTTCTGAAGAGCACACAGAGATCCCTTCAATAGTCAAAATTACAGATCTATCAACTTCAAAAGGAGTTGAAGGTGTCACACCTTTCATGTTGCATGGAAGGAAATGTTTTGGGTATAATGGAGGAACCTCATGTGGAAGAAAACCATGAGAAATGCGCAGATTAGCAGGTGCTTGTGAAAAGCTATGAGGAAGAAAATATTGGCCAAACACTCATTGAGATTAAGAGGAAGGATGAAGTGTTCTTAGCTATGGGAAATATGGCTGAGGACATTCCAAGTGACTCAACAAGCAAAGATGATTATCTATTCATGGATTGGGTAGATAAAAATATCACAGAAACAGAGGATCAAGAATGTACTAGAATTGATTGCATCAGTGAAGGGTTGTCTGACACACATGCTTGGAAAGAGACACATTATGGCATACCCTTATGGTTGGTAGAATATGATCCAGAGGAGGTGGCTGATCACATTCCATATGGATCAACAAATGAAATTCCTTATTCATCCATTGATTGGGTGGATAGAGACACCTTGGGAATGAAGACTGTGGGAGGTAAAAAGTTTAATTTCTACAATAAAATTTTTGTTGTGACTGACATTGTCCTGACATGTGGGAAGCCACAAATATTTAATTTGCAGCCATTGGATACCTTCCATACACATGCACATGAGATGCATTCTGATTTTTTTGTGCTTGAGGAATTTTGGGATGCCGATGGTGAGTTCCAAGCACATGGACATTGTCCGAGAAAGGTTGATTTTTCTCATGGAAGGAGTCATCTTTCCAATGAAGAGTCAGAAGAACTCCCTTGTGTTGGACCGACCCATGATGGCTTTGATGCATCCACACCTTTGGTGGAAACATTTTACAGAGAGTTGTTTCACTATAAATTATTCCACACGCCTATTGCAGCCAGCACACATAAGGATGAGAATTGGGTGAGGGGATTTTTTCTATTGGTGCCACATCAGGAGCATGAGGATCCCACATATTCCAATGATGACTTAATGGTTCATCCATGTGGTATGAAAAATGCACCATTCCCTTTCTATGTGGACAAGAAACAAAGGCATCTATTTGATGTCTTCATCATGCATGGCTATGCATGGAAGTTCCACTTGGGCCAGTTTGGTGGAACAAGTAGCAAAGTGTTGAGTTTTTGCACTAGAACAAAAATACCAAATGAGATTTCAGTGTGGTGGTATGATTTTCACAACCTCATTTTCATCCTCTACAATGATAAAATTTTGTTGTCTTTACTAATGGTTGGAAGGAGGTAGATAAAACCATGGGATCCTAACATTCTTGGGAATGGTATATTTCCAAAGGGAACAACAACATTTTGGTCCTTACAAAGGAGGCAATGCGATCCAGGAATTCTACTCAGTTACCTTAACTGGGTTGTTGATTTTTTTTTAAAGAAGTGGTCATCAAAGAAATGACTATGGCCAGAGTGGTGCAGCAGAGACATAGTGGATAAAAATTTGCAGCACTCTGGAGTGCTTGTGCTTGAGGACAAATAGACTTAGGAGGGGAGGACTATCATATCCCCACATTTTGACCACCAAAAAGTGTTGACCATGATAAACATCTAGGGGTTCTAAATGATATTATTTAATTACCCTAGAGAAAATTGCTAAAATAATTATGTAAGAGGCTTATACTAACTTTGATTAATTGTCGTTTTTAATTATTATGCAATTAATTGTGTGGAAAGTAAGTTTCCATTAACAGGAGGGCCACTTTGGCAATCCAACTTGCCAAGGAGGAAATAGAATATGTCATAGGACTGACAAAAGCCAAGAAAAGATGTCAGACACAACAGAGGCAACTCTTGGACAAGGTAGGGTGCAGTTTCCATTTGGAGACTCAGTCACAAAAGCAGGCAGTTTAGAAAAGTTGTCATAAAGAAAAGCAACAACTCTAGGGCGCAGTTTCCATTCTGGATTCCAGTGACAAAAGCATACAGGAAGGAAAATATGTCATAGGGAAAAGCATCAACTATGGGCCAAAGGAGGGCACAGTTTCCAAATTGGATGGAAGATGATGACAGGGAAACATCTCAATGACACCTACATGCTAATTTCTCAAGGAGGGTTATGGTTTTAGCAAGGGAAACTTGCTCAACATGTGGTTGACTTGCCCAACAAGTCACCAAAAGTTTATAAAAAGACAAATGGACCTCCATTACTCAGTTTTGGATGTTGATTATGTTGATGTTGATGAAGCTAAGGCTTCCTTGCTGAGAGGTGTGCCTCAGTATTTTGGGAGATGTGCCCTAAGTCCTTTCCTTCCCTTCCCATGTCTTCTTTCTCCCCTTCCTTTTCATTGTAGATGTTGGAGAGCTACCGAACAACACCATTGATTCAGATCAAAACTCTATTGCAGCCAATTTCTCCATTGAAATTGAGCTCCAGTTAAGTGGGAACCTCACTTACGCTCCCATCCCCAGCTTGGTGTGAGATTTGAGCCTCTTGCCCTCAGTTTTGGGTCCCATATTTGGAGAGATAAGTCCAACATATTCTTGATGTGCTCAGTTCAAAAACTATGTTTATGACTTCTATAACACTGTAATATTTCTATTCAATAAGCTCTCATATCAAGTTTTCCATGAGTGAGCTTTATTTGCTCATAGATGGAGGGTTTTCATCAGTTTTTGTAATAAGAATGAAGTCACGGCCATGAGATAAAGTTATAAATGATATGATATGTAAATTAATGTTAAATTAGTCTCTGCAATTCATATTCAACATATCTGAGTTATTTTGGTACGAAATTTACTTAAATATTGCACGCCCTAGCTAGTTGACTAGTTAAAATTAACTAGTCTTACAGTTTTTGTAATTATGAGAGTTATGTACATCCAAATTTAATTTTGTAAGTTGGTGGTGGTTATTAATTGTCCCCAATATCCATCCCAACCTTCATATATATTTTTAGTTGAGTTCGTAACTTGTTTGGGTCACCTTCTTTACGCAGGGCCTCCCCAGGCCAAAACTGCCAGTGTTTTCCCAATTCTTCCCAAACAACCCCAGATCACTCTGGATCTATTATTGAATGTCTGAAAATTTGTTTAAATACTTTTACCAGTCATACCACACCTATTTACCTTTCCAAATCCCCTGGTTGATTGGATTTGAAAAAATCTTCCTAGTTTCACGGTTGGGTGACCGAGAAGCGTGGGAGTAGGTTTCAGTGGATGCTGATTCTAAAACCTAAATGGTCCCTGATATAAATTTGTTAGAGAATATAATTTATTAGTACTAAAAGTGTCATTTATTTATCTCCACATCTTACTACCCTGTTTGCAAAAGTATCATCCAATTTCTCATATTTTCCTAATCTCAAGAGCTCTCTGATTGAATGCAAATTTTCATGTAATTTTTTTTTGTTTAAAAATTATATCAGAGATAATATTATGATATGATTACAGATTAGGGACATTACAGTAATATCAGAGCTCTGAGTTCATTTTGAAGAATCATCTCAGTTTGAGTCCTTCCAGACAAAACTAATAATTTCCTAGCACCTAGTTTGACAATTTTCTGCACCAAATCTTTGTCTAGAGTTAGTATCTCTTATATCTGATTCGGAGATATTACATTTTCTCAATGTTAGTAGCAGTTGTAAGATAGTTTAACCTCACTTGAATTGGTGTTTCTTCATCGTTGATTTCACTAAGTTTGTCATAGCACATTTCCCCACTCTATTGTCATTCCAACTGATATGACCATCATATCTCCAATTCTATAGAGTACAAATTAATATAATCTCATCTAATGAGATTATGAATATAATAAAGTCATATACGTTTTCTTTTTTGAATTATCGTTTTGTTCTGCACTCTACACCTATAAAGAGATTTCAAGTTTAAAATTGAAAGTCTACAAGCAAGTCTCAAGAGTAGCATGTTACCTAGTAGAAGGAACAGGCTAAAACAAATTGAGGAAGAGATATTTTGTACATAGAAAATTACAAAGAGCATGGCACATGGCTATCGAATTTAAATAAATAAATTAGACAAATGAGTAGATATAATATTGATAGCAATGTAAAAGGGTAGGTATGCCATTGAATTTTAAGTCATATTGCAGGAGTTCATACTAAGGAGGGAACTAATTTCTCAACATCAACAATCAACCACTTGAACTATTGAAGACAATTCACTTTATTAGATTTGTATTTTGTCACAACACGGTCTCAGAACTAGATTTTCCCACTTCCTTTGTGCCATTCACTTGATAAATGGTTAAGGAACTCTTCAGAGAAGAGAGGAAGAAGACTTCATGCAAATTAAAAATTTCTCTCCAATTGACAAGAATCGTTAATCAAGTAGATGCTTAGTAAAACAAGGCTTGTAGACAGTGTGATGTCTGAAGAGGGAAATGCTTGTAGAAAACAATTATTCTACTTATGCACTCCATTTACTTTGATACATAAAAATAGTTAGTCTTATGTCTCCAACAAGCATTAGGAGAATTTTGAGGTTTAAAATGGGCCTCATAAGAAATATAATAAAATATTATGAGTTAGGCATTTTGTAGGGAAGGTATGTTTACAACTCATCTCTTACACTATAACCAATGCAATTATAGTTAAGTTAAATTGAAATTATGTCTAAAATAAAACCAATAAAACATTATCTTTGATATGACTAAAAGTAAAGTAATTTTCAGTACATAAATTACTTTTGAATATAATATGATGAATGTACTTATAAAGTAATGTACTCATAAAATAGAATATATTAATTTTGAAATTTGAAACATAAATTACTTCTTCAATATTCAAAATATGTTTATAAACAAAGTTTTATAATTTTGAATTTTAAATATAAAGTTAAATTTAAATGAACAAATTGATATTAAAAATAAAAATTAATTTTAAAATATAAATATAAAACTATAAATTAAAAAAAAAAAAAATTTTAAATTTGTTTTTCATCTTTTTAATACACATTTAGAAACACATGTAAACTCATTTTTAATAGTTTCGTATGAAATACATTATGTATATCATATATGATTTTTAATGCAATAATTAATAACCTCATTAAATAAATTAAAAAAAATGTAAATGTTGGACGACATAATAGTACATAAATCTCTACCACGAAAAATGTGAGATAATATGAAACAATAATTAATAACATCATTAAATAAATTTAAAAAAATGTTAATGTTGGATAAAAGAATAATACATAAATTTCTACCATGAAAAAGTTGAGTTAATATGAAGCAAATGAAATTATATATAATAAACATTATTATTATATGTCATAAAAATTATAATAATATAATATCTTATTATGATATAGTAGTTCATTCAAAATGTTATATTGAGGTTTTATGCGTGTATTTGATTTTGTAACTTGAATGTACGTGTCTAATTTATATTGATATAAATGCAGGTGTTTCAAATGTTAAAAAGTGATAGTAAAATATAAACCTTAAATAATACATAGATTTCAACAACATTGGTATTAATATTAAAATTCATTTAGATAAGAATATATATAGTAATTTATTATAATATAATATTTTAATTTTATAAAATAAATAAATATATATTTTATATTTAAATAATAATTATAATAGATTATTATATATAGTAAGTATTTAAAAAATATATATTAATTAGCAAATTGTTTTTATTATAAGATGTTAAGAGATTTTGAATTTAAATAAATATTAGACATATATTTTAAATATTGAAAAAATAATTACATAATTTTAGTTTTGAATAAAACGTTTATTTTTTTGTATTTGTAATTTATTTTATATTGAAATATAAAAAAGTAATTGCATTTGAATAAAATATTCAGTTTTTTGGTATTTGTAATTTATTTTATATTGAAATAGAGAAAGTATTTTTCTTTCTAAGTACTTTAAAAATACTTTAGTACATTTATATTATATTAAAAATTAATCTATGGATACTATTTTCATAGTGAGTACTTACTTACAACATTGATATAGTTAACTATGAGTTTTCACTCTACAATTTGACAAATAAGCATCTTTAACTCAACTATTATAGATAATGTCATCATCTAGAATGTGATGTGATTGATTCTTTTAAAGTGGATTTTGATAGTACATTTTTTGTTTTGAGGCCCATTTTTTACCCCAAAATTTTTGTAATGGTTATTGCATATCGACCAAGAGAAGCACAATTTTACAAGAGATGTATCACATCATAATGGAATTTAATTTGAAAATAGTCATTCAATACTAACCATCTTTTTCACTTAGTCCTAATACATTGCATACAACAAATGTATAGGGTCTTTATACTTATTCAATATTTCAACACGTGGGATGGATATCATTCTTCGATAGGCTTCATGGGTACATTAACACAATTGCCAGAGTTCGGCCACCAATTTCACAGAAAATACTGCTACAGTAAAAGGATTAACTATGGAAGTCATTGAAGAATCAATTTATACAGTAACAGACTTTATAATCTTTGACGTCCCATATCGCTTGATGCGTCTAAATCTTTATGCCAATCCTAGCTTAAGGTATGGTTTTAAATTAAACATGAAACAACTTTAAAACTTCTCTTTTACACACAAAATCGGTAAATTATTTAAAATTTAATACACTTTATTTATATGAAAGCAACTTCTCCCATCCACTAATAACAACCATAAGTATAAATACATCAGAAGTAACAAGGTTTATGTAAAAGGATTTTGTATCTACATGCTTATATCAATTATTCTTTGTCTAAAATTCTCATGTATAGGTAACTTATAGGATGTCATTGAAATACTTGTCGCATTCATTCTTCACATTTGAATGAGATAATATAGATATACAATGTATTCTGCGAAGAATTCAGTAATTTCAGCTCGTCCTCAAAGTACAAAGAAAACACTTCTTGAATGAAGTGGGATTTCTTTTGTCCTGTAGTTGTTGGATCTTAGTGAAGAACTCATCCATGAATGAAGTGGGATTTCTTTTGTCTTGTAGTTGTTGGATTTTAATGAAGAACTCATCTATAAGGCCTGAGGTTTTATCAAAGCCAACAAAGCTTATATTATTGGAGTACTTTCAAAGTAGAACACATTATACAACTCGACAAGAACTTTAAATAGTTATTGTTTTCTTATAAGGTGCATTTAGTAGCTATTTTAAACTCAAATAAAAAAAATGGTGCTACCGGTAGCACACTATTTATTTTCAAGGATAAAATTACAAAATTTTGGAAACCCATTAGCTAATTTCTTTTTAAACAGATAAAAAAACCAATATTTATTACAAATATATATATACATACATACATACACACACACATATATATACATACATTAAATGCAATTTTTTTTAAACAAACAAAATTCGTAAAATAACATTCAAATTTAAACAAAAAAAACTATTTAAAACATTAAAAAAAACTAATAAATTAAAAGAAAAATTAAAAAAAATTATTAAAAAAAAAATAAAAATTATTAAGAAAATAATATATATATAAACAAAAAAAAGAATATTAAAAAAATTAATTTTTTTACAAAACAACTAAAAAATAAAAAAGAACCTAGCCTACCCCTAATCCTACCCCATCCCCTCTCTCGCCGCCTCACCCACCCCTACTTCCTCTCCCCCGCCAACCTTACCCCCTCCCTTCTCCCTCCCCTTCACCCCCTCCCTCGATCCCCCGCGCGCCCTTGCTCCACTTCGCTGCCTCCTAGGCCTCCTAGTGTCCCCCGCGGTTGTGCCCATCGAGCAACGAATCGTTGTGAGGCATCGAGCTATTTCTCAATAAGCGCACGAGGTGCCCATGGGACACCTGCGGCTGTGCCCATCGAGCAACGATTTGATGTCTGGCATCGAATCATTGCTCGATGTGCACAACCATGGGGGAGGGTGGGCAGCCTAGGGGACAACAGAGTGGAGGGAGGGCACGCGAGGGGCCAGGGGAGGGGTAAGGGAGGAGAGGAGGAGAGGGAGCAGGGGAGAGGGTGAAGGGGAGGGGATGGGTCGAAGGGGAGGGGAGGAGACAGGGTAGGCGGTGGAGGGGGTAGGGAGAGGAGGCGGGGATGGGCGAGGCGGCGAGAGAGGGGAGGGGGGTGCGGATGGATTACGGTTAGGTCTATTTTTTTTTTTCAATTTTAGTAATATGTTTTCTTTTTTTAATATAATAATTTTTTTTCTTTTCTATTAATTTCTTTTATTTTGATAATTTTTTTTAATAATTGAAAATTTTATTTTTTTAATAAAAATTTCAAAATTTTTAATAATTTTTTCAAATTATTACATAAAAATAATAATAGTTTTATTAAAAAATACTAAAATATAATTTAAATATATATAATTTTTTTTATTTCAATTCAAATATTTAAAAACAAAGAGAGAGGAAGTCAAGGCAACAAATAAGGGAGATCCTATTTTTCAAGGCTATGATTTAAAAAATACTGTAATGTTAGCATTAATTTTCGATTTAGAGGTTGATTTTAAGACTTTTCTACCAATAGAGGGGAAGTCATGGCAACAAATAGAGGGGAAGTCGTGGCAACAAATAAGGGAGATCCTATTTTTCAAAGCTGTGATTTAAAAAATACTGTAATGTTAGCATTAATTTTCGATTTAGAGGTTGATTTTAAGATTTTTCTACCAATGATATTGATCGTTAAGTCCATGCTTTTCAAAAAAAGTTATAATTGTATCATTTCAAACAAAGAGTGTGCTGCTAGTAGCTTTATATTGATATTCAATGGTTGATTTTAATGTAAGTGGTAGTAACAATGTGGGTTTTTAAGGCAATGGTTGTATCTTTAACCTTGAAACAAAAAAAAGTGTTATCTGTAGCATCTTTTTTATTTGAATGTTGATTCTTTTGTTTTTAATATAAAATGGATTTTTAGGACTAGAGTTCTCCTTGTGAATATATAGTTGTCTTTATGTTATATAATATGTGTTGGAGACATTTACCATCATACACACTTTTTTGGTCAAATTGGCCTAGTTAAACCACTATCCTAATTTTAATTGACATGAGTGGAGCATTAATTGCCATCATCCAGTCACACCCACGCCTACCTACAGTCAAGGAGGCTAACTTAGCCTTCTCCTATAGTCAAGGAGGCTAACTGGAGCACTCCGGGGGTGATCTGAGTGATATTAATGCACCTAATTGCTAACTGGTGGTTACAATCAGTTCAACCAGTCAGTTACAGTCAGTTAAGGCGCCTCCATTCATTAAATATATTATTTAATGATTATTTATTATTATTTAATGAACTGGAGTCAACAAGGCGCCTCCACCAACTTCTGATGGTCAGTTCAGCTTCAGTTAACTTCATCAGGGTTCATTGGAGTCATGCAAGACTAGCACTTGATGGTTGGATTGCTATGACATGTGTTTGATCTCCTTCAGTTGAGATTCAGTCATTTATTGCACTCCGACTTCAGTTAGGGTTTGGTGAGTCAATTAGGGTTTTAGTCAAGTGGTTAACTGAGTGAGATTGCATGGCAAAGAGTCAGTTAAGCTAGACTCACTCATTGAATTCGAATTGTCCCTTAGGTATTTGAATTCTTCATGGAGTTAAGCCATTGATCAGCGTGGAAATTGTAACCCATTATTGTTTATAAAATATACAGAGAGGAAACCTATTTTGGTTCCAGTTATTTTCCAATTCATGAGTATTTGTTAATTATTCTTTGGTGATTTTGATTCCTAGTTCCTAGATCATGTGCAAGAATTAATAATATGTTGTAGAATAACTTAGGTTATATAATGTGTTGTAGAATAAAAAACTCATCACATACCTCTTGAAAAAGAATTCTGATGAATTTAGTAATATAATGTGTTGTAGAATAACTTAGGTTATATAATGTGTTGTAGAATAAAAAACTCATGAGGTGCCTCTTGAAAAAGCTTTGTGACGAAGTTAATTATCATTTGTGCAGCTCACTAATCACCAATCGGATTTATTACTCAAGCCCTTCACCAAAAAGAAAGTAATATGAAATGCTTGTTTCTTTATAAATCTCAAAGACTCATAAAGACCTAAGACTCTAGACCATTTGCACCTGAAATCCAGTGAGTTTTCTAGCCAAAATCCAACAAAAATTGTTCAAATGATAGTTTCAGTGATTGGAATTGTATAATCGAAGTACCACCAAGGGTAATCAAGAGTCCTGAATCAACTTTGCAATAAAAAATTCCGATTTTAACTCCCAAAATCTCATTTTCAAGATCAAATCATGTTACCTGGCCAAACTTGCCGTAAAAAGTGCAAATGGTCTGGAATTTAGCCAACTCCGCATTTTCATTCTCCAATCATATTCGTACATATATGTTGTAATGATCTTTGCCTCGCGTCAGCAAACTTCACTTGTTACCAAAATAATTTTCTTTAAGTTTCCATGATCACCAAGATATGCCTGTTTTCTTTATAAATCTCAAAGACTCATCAAGACCTAAGATGCATTTTCATTCTCCACTCATATCCCTACATATACAGGTTGTAATGATCTTTGCCACGCGTGAGCAAACTTCACTTGTTACAAGAAGGATTTTCTTTCCATTAATTTCGAAGGAAGCTTTTGCTTTCCACGGATCTTATTCCAGTCCTTATTAGACACAAGAAATTCCAGAACAAGGTTTTTGTTTTATGGGTGTCTTTATACGCATCATTTTTGTATTTCTATCAAGATTTGAGAGGCATAGGTAGTTTTTCTCGTTTCACATTTTGGGATTCATGAATACAAAATGTATATATGGCCTCTTTTCTTCACTTTTTAGGACTCATGAATACCCAATATGCTTTTTAGAATATGAGGTCGCTTGAGTGGTTTGTAACTGGTTCGTTAAACGGGTCTGGTAATATTTTTCACCAGATCCATATATTAGAATTTTCCTTTTAGGAACGAGAATATCACTAGGTACGGTCTAACTAATTGGTTAAATGGGTTTGGTAATATTCCTCACCATCCATGTGGCAAATGATATTACAAAACATGACAACCACATTAACACAAACATAGTAAATTGTTAAAACACCTCACTTCTTTATGTACAGTGAAGTCTCATAAGAATTCCATTAAGCAATGAAAGGTGATTCATTCACAGTGCTGTACATTCTTTGAGAAAGGAATGTATTGCAAGGAGTTAACCTCTTAACTACAAATTGTAAAAGGCGGATCGCAAGGATGTTTTGGGAAGCGCATATATATTTTCTCACTGAAACGCGCTCAATCTTGGAAATAATTGACAATGGATATTCCATGTGGTGATTTCTCAGCTAAAGTGTTGCAACTCCTAGGAATATAGAGTGCACCCTTTGCCCTTGAAAGAGACACACATAGCCTATTTCGTTTGGCCAAACTTTCAATGTGCCCATCCTCATTAGATTGTACTAGGGATACCACAACCATTTTCTTTTGAGAACCTTGCATTAACCCAACCAATTAGTTAAATCTTGCAGAACAAATGACAACATCAAGGAGTAAAGATTAGTTCAACCTTGTATAACAAATGACAACATTAAGGAGTAAACAAGAAACCCCATATTTTGGTAAGATGGGTTTGTATTTGAAATCGATCAATTGTATAAACTTGAACGCCCCACTCACTTTGGTACACTTCTAACTTCTTTCTCAACAATGATACCTGCCAAAAGATTCAAAGGACAATTCTTACTCTAAGAAAACAGTAATGGTTATTCTCAGCAATGCTCTAAAGTTAATAATCCATGCAACTCAATATCATTTGGAAATGCCCTTCAAAAAAACTTTTATTGAGGCATATTAGTTTCATTGTTTTGAGAAACGTGTATCCATACCAGTCTAACCAGGCAAAAAAACTCTGTTTTGGATTGCTACTTTCTAAGTTAGATTCTAAATTCGAAGAAAAATAAACTTTCCTGCTACATTAGGAGAAGTTTCTATACATTTATGTTAGGAAATTTTTTTTTATTTATTTTTTAGTTAATTTTTTAATCTTTTTTCCATGGTATAGCACCAATCAGATTACCCTCAGATTGAGTCTTAGTTGTGATCAAACAAGTTCAATTAATTAAAGAATCGACTCCTTAATTTATGCAAGTGGTTGTTGAAGATGACACTAATGGAGAAACATTAGTTACATTCAGTTATGTTAATTTATATTTAGTTATGTTAAGTTATGTTCAGTTACATTTAGTTATGTTCAATTACATTCGGTTTTGTTCAGTTACATTCAATTTTTTTCAGTTCTATTCAATTTTGTTCAGTTACATTTAGTTATGTTCAGTTACATTCAGTTATGTTTAGTTACATTCAGTTACATGTGATGCCATTCAGTTAGAGGTAGTTAAACAGAGTAAGTTAGTGGAGGCGCATGGTTGAAGATGAGACAATGTTCTCAGTGTTAACTACTTACGAAAGCATGCAAATATTCGCTACCTTCCTCGTATGACCTAGTTTTACTTGTTATTAAAGTATTATGCACTTGGAAAGATCATCAAAGTGTTCCATTTTATATCTACTCTCGAGTGCTCTCAAAAAATCAATCTTATCTTGTGTTGTAATCATTCTCTGTTGATTATCAATCATACTCTAAGATTGTTTGTTGACTTTTTTATCCTCTGAATCAGTGGAGAGTTTTCCCAGGGTATATATTGTGTTCTATGGTTTGATTTATTTATGTCTTTGGATTATTGATGAGATCTATCTTCACTGTAATTGTGTATTATAGTTTTAAAGTTCAAATTTGTTCATATTTGCTCAAACACTAACATCACATTACTCTTATCGTACTCACAAAGATTCCTCAAAATCATTGCTAGGCCTGGCAGGACGATATCATTTAATCTCCTTAGTGGAGTTTCCATGGGATATCGTCATGTTACCAAATATACAACCAATATAAGTATTGATTGTGGCTAACCATGGCCTGCCTAGTATAAGAGGGTGTCCTTCTAAACATGATTTAGGAAATTATGAAGTTAGTTTGGTACTCCCGGGAATCAACAAAAATTATTATATCCTCAAGAACTCTGACTGAACGAAGTATATATCGATCATCCAACTCCAATATTGTGGGGGTTCCTCTAGGATCTAGTCTAGGGCAGCCCATTATCTCCATAGTCATTATGTTAATGGAAACCCCAAGATCTACCAATGTGTTTGGATTGTGAATGCCTCTAATGTAAACATCCACTGTCAGACTACCAGGATCTTTTTATTTGGGAGTTAATGTTTTTTCCAAACATTAAATATACCAATTATCCAATTACATGTATAGTGGTTGGGTCTTTTGGCTTCCTGCCATGCTTTTTGGGACAAAGTTCTTTCACTGCTTTAGCGTAGATTGGGCATCTAATTGCTTGAAACATAGGAATTTTGACACACACATTCCTCATCTCTCATAATAGATCAAATTCAAGTTGAGTAGGGGTCTCAATAATCCTAACCTTTTAGGATAAAGAGGGGATTGGGAAACCTTTTCCATTAAGGGATGATTTTAATTTTGAGGTATAGTAGGTTGTGGATATTCTAAATGTTGTTGTTCAGATTGACTCATTTATGGTTGTTAAATCTCCTCTTGTTCATGTTCTATAATAGCTAGAGGATTCTCTTGATTCAACACTCTCTTGGATCTCATAGTTATCTCTTGAAATTATACCGGAGAGACATAATAGGTGGGAAATCCTTGCATTTCAGCAGCAAATAGTGGCTAATTGTTTTTATTATTAGGATTAGGAGTTGGTTGTGCATGTAGTTGAGTTCATGGGGAATATTGGAAGGAGGCTACAGTTAAAGTGGTTGAGGTGGTTGCAAGAATTTGTGGGCTATCGGATGATTATCCTCGCCATCATTATGACCAAGGATAAGTTTGGTTCATTTGTGATGGCCATTGTGCCCAAGGTGAAGGGGAGTACCATTGGGAATGATACTACATTTGTTGAGGATACTGAAATTGCAAGAATTGTTAATTAGCCCAATAAGCTTTAGAATACTGAGTAGGATCTTATGTCATACCTATCGACCTAGGCTACCAAGTCCTTTTTGTAGTTATGAAACAAGCTTGTTCAGATTCAGTATTTATTCCTTCATACACTAATTTCAAGCTGGAAAAGATGGGAATTTGTTGGTTGCATTATCTTGTTCACAAATACAACAAATTTAGACACTCCTCTAGATGGTGTTTTTGTCGACATTTAGGACAGAAAATGGCCATAGCCATTTCCATTTGTTCCTGCTTTTGCTTGATATGCAATGTGTCAAGGTGTCAAGGTGTCAACATAAGAGGTTTCTAGACTATTTTAGAACCACTTGGTTATCCAACAGTAAAATATGTAAGTTTTTTTGAAGTTGATTTTTATGACTATTTTCTACATGTATATTTTTTTTCCAGATATGTGGGCAAAAGCGTATAGAAATTTTCCACATTCCAATCAAGACACAGATAATGCAATTGAATCTTGCCACGGGTATATAAAATAAAGGTACCTATGCAAGAATAACAATGCATGCCATAGACGATTTGATTGGCTAGTTTATGTGTTGTTGACTATGGTTGAACTACATTACATCCATATGCAAGGTTTAAAAGAGGTTGGGTTTGTGCGACGTAGAAAATATGAGAAATAAGTGAATGCCTCGAAGTGCAAAGCAAACAAAATTAAAAATGAAGATTGTGTCCGTTGATAAAAGTAACAATGAAAATCGAGTTCGTAGCCAAAATAAAGATAGTCATGACACTTGGTATAATGTCATCTATAAAGGGTCAACTCTACACTTATGTAATTGTAATTGGGCCCTAAATGGAAATGTTTGTAAACATGTGTTGAAAGTTGACATGCTAGTGAGTAACATTGTTTAAAGTGATAATACATTGTCAAATGTCTCTAATTCTATTGCTGAAAGGCCTAGAATTTTAGTTGATTTAAATTAAACACCTGTAAGGATCTTAGAAATTGAAACAGATCTTCCATTCTGCTTGAACTCTCCTCCCAATATCAATTGTCACATTGAAACAAAAACTGATGATATAGAGAATTTCTCACATAATGTTGAATCAACCATTGTAACATCAAATAGTTCCTTACTTGAGGATGATGAAATGAAATCTGTTATTTCATCATTTCATGAAGAATTGAGGGGTTTATCATCCATAGTGCCTATTAATTTAGAGCAAGAATATGCAATGAAGAACCTGGCAGCCAAAGCACACCAAGAGTACAATAAAAAAAAATTCAGTACTATAACTCCATCCAAGATCACTACCAAAAGACGATGTAGTTTTTTTGAGTCCAATCAATAAAAATAAGAAATGTGGTCATGATTTAAAATCAAGAAAAGATAAACCACATTTTGAAAAGGTTGGACGAATTCATGCAAAGAAAAGAAGCATTAATGAACAATTGGAATCAACTTCTCAGTAACAAAGATATCTGGAGCATGCACATGATGTGCAACATTCTGTTCTACACAATACTAGTATTTAAATTTGATAGTTTGTATTGTCTTACATGAAATACAATATATATACTTATCTTCAATGCAATTGAAAAAATGTTAATTTTTTATTGTTACAGCTGAAGGATCCACATTTGGCAATGTTAAAAGTTGCAGGGTTCGATTATTTAATGATAATATTGTCGAGAGCAAATTTATGCTTCCAAATTGAGGTAAAACAGTGGTTCTTAAAAAAAATCATGATTTTCCCACATTATATGTGGACTTATCACCTCATACAACGGTTAAATAACATCAACCTTGTTTAAAATATGATGTAGGTACTTTTCTAATGGTCCAAACATACCAGCCAATTTAGAGATTCCAACCTTCTAGTTAATTCCATACTTAAACATATGATCTCTTCTCAAGATAAATTACTTTAAAGTATTTTATATTAGAAAATATTTTGTTGGGATTAAGTTATATTATCATCCTTAATTGGTTGATACTGCAATTTTAACTTGTTTTACCTAGATATGGTATATTTGTGGACATCATGTGACTTAGGACGAATACTTGAGATAAAATAGTTTACTAGGTTGTCATTCTCTCAACTTGTTATGTTCTTCCAATAATTTTAAATACCATCAATATATATATATATATATACACACACACGACTAACGTGTTCTAATTTTCTGCAGTTGGAGCATGCATTTCCTAAATAGTTCATACATACATTCAAGGATGGGCAGTTTGTAACCTGCCCTATCCTGCATTTAGTTGGTTGACTTACTTAAGCACCTTCACTCATTCACCCATTTTTTATGGAGCAATCAAATGTACTAGGACAACATATTTGCTTAACTTCCTATTTCACTATTCTTGCATTTTTAGAATTAGTTAGCAGATTGTTGAAGGTTTATTGGATCTGAACAAGAATTGGTTCATGAAAAATTGTATGTATGTATGTGATCCTATGAGGCATAAGTGTGTGGCCAATCAAGAAGAAATAATACCAATATAGTTGATCATGTTAGTATTAGACCTAAGGGGTTCAGAACATAGGTTCTGTAACAAATTTAAATATACAGGGTTCTTATGTTTGAATGGGAAAAGACAAATGTGCATGTCTCTATGTAAATGGTAGGAATTATGTTAAATGATCAATGGAAGGGAATTTATCTCTGTATCTCTATATGTGAATGGATTTAGGTGTGATATGTGAATGAACGTAATTTCTCTATTAATTATAGTTGAATAATTGTTGAAAGATGGATATTCGTGTCTGGGAATAGAATAAAATAGAGAATGATGTTGATTGATTGATTCTCTGATCAATCAAATGTGAATTGGGATAGTTAGAGAAATTTCATCATCTCTGCAGATGACTGTGTTTTTAAGAATTTGCAGGTATGGATGGCTGAGTTTATAGTAGAAGCAGATCAATGAATGAGACTGATTCCGCGATAGAAAGTTGCTCGAGATCTAATCATAAAGTCAACAATCTGAGAAGGATCAAGAACGAACAATGAAGATCGTGATTAGGGAATATCGATAGTAGGGAAAGAGTTCACAAAGAGAATGTGTGTGGGGGATAAGAGGTCGGCAAAGTAAAGCAAAGTCCCACACTGATCACAGATCGACAGATCGGGAAAAATCCACAAGAGATCAACAAACAAGAATGGGTTCTGCAAGGCCAAGGTAAGATCTTGTTAAAGTGGTGGAAAAAATAAATTGTGGAAGCACCCCGAATCAATTAAATTTATATTCTTCTTATACTAGGTAGTATAGCTGCAAAACTAGGTGGATTATATGAGGATGATGCTAAAATGAACGCAAATTGAGTCCACTTTAGCATCCCAAATCAATTACATTTAAATTATACTTGGTCTATATTGTCTAGTTGAAAAACTAGGCACATGATATAAATATGTTGCTAAAGTGGACAAAAGATTATTTGATGAAGAAAGATGACAACAAAATCAAAATATGAGGTTTCCTCGATTTGGCATCTTAGTTTTCATTTCCTATTGTATAGTCAATCAAAAGTATTTTGATTTGGAGGGTAGTTGTGAATCACATAATCTAATTGAAATCCCATTTGAAGATATATATGAATACTACATGGATTAAATATATATGTTTAAGTGAATCATATTTGTTTTAAAGGAGAGCTTAAACATAAAATAATCAAAGGTTTTTTGCTATAGTGTAGTTTACGTACATTTGTGTTAACCAATTCCTTCAATTGCACAAATTATATTTGTGTGTACATGTGCATGACAATTTATACAATATACATATAGAACGTTTTTTAATTCTCAACCAATAACTTCATATCACTTCTAACCATTATCAACCAATAAATGAAACTAACCTCTTTTGCAACTCTAGTCCTTTGCTCTTCCTCTTTTTCATGTTTGTGGACATGGGATAGGGAATTGCGGGTTTCTATATCCCTTTATTATAGGTGTGTCAAGTATATATTTGTTTCTCTATCAAGGATAACATATATTAACATTATTATGAAATGGTCAATGAAAATGACTATGACAATGACGATGCCAATGAACTTGATGAATATTCCCAATGCTTCAAATGCCATCTTTGTCATTGTCATCTAGGTCATCATCATCATCGCTATATAGGACATCATCATTGCCATATAGGACATAATCATCAACAATGACATGAATGATGAAAATGATGATGAAGATGCCATTAATGGTGATGATGATGATGATGACGAAGGCAACGACGACAATGATAATGATGAGGATGGTGGTGTATTTTTAATAAAAACATAGTCATGCCAAAAATAAAGTTCAAAACAAACATAGCCATACCAATTTTATAACACAATATATCATGTTTTGTAAGTCATAACAAAAAATGTGGCATAGGTTTTTGGAAACCACAAGCTTGAATTCCTTTATTAAATACAACACATAATTATTTTGGTGATTAAAAAATAATCAAATAACCTAAAATAGATATAAAAAATAATCAAATAACCTAAAATAGATATACTTGAGTACAAAAATGAACAAACTCATTAGATTTGAATTCACCTTCATTATCCATCCAAAGATCCTCAACATGAATTCACCAGATTCTTTATTTCACTACAGTTGACATTAATGCTTTGAACTCAACAAAACCATGCAATTGATCGTTTACGAGAAAATAAACGCACACGTATAAAAACAATTTGTAAACAATAGAGAATTTTGAATTTAGTTGTCACTAGTGTTTCTTTTCTGCAACCCCAACCTTTTCACAACTCAACATTTTCACAAACTACCTTTCTACAATTGCAGAATGCAAAACATAAATAATTTGAACATAAGTTGAACTATGCAAAAAATAAATAATTTATTATTATACACTCGAAATAATTTGGTTGCTCAAAAACAATATATCCCATATTAGAACATAAGAAACAAATAATTATATTTAAACACTAATAATAATTTAATGATAAATTGTTTAAATACAAGATTTCCAGTTTTACTCTTTTAAGCATTTTGACGTAAGAATTTTTATTTAAACACTGATATATTCAAACACTAGGCTAAATAGATTGCTTAAATACAAGATTTGAAAGTGTTACTCTTTTATGCATTTTGACGTATATCAATATCATCATCCAAAACACAAAAACAAAGCCAAACTAATATAAAACACTTGCTTGTAGAAATGGTTTCACAATTATAACACACTCATATGAGGACAAGCATAATATTTTTACATTGTAGGCGTTTTCACAATGGAGATGCAGTCTGAAAATATTCCTCATCTCCCTTGCCACTAACATTCTGACACATGTTGCGTCATCTTAGCGAATGGAGACTAGACAGTGTTGTGTCTTGGTTTTCCTGTCAAACATGTCTACTCAAAGGAAATCATTCCCATGCTGACCAAATGGCCGCCTGTTACAATTGTTGCTACGCATGATTAATTGATTGTCCTTACCTTTTTTTCATGCATGTATTCTGATCATTTTTTTGTTTTTTTTAGTGCACTTCAATTGGGTCCCTGATTCTGCAATCTCGATTCTGGAACTTCTGTCGCACAGACCACGGGTGTCCTCTGTGTTACGACCGGTGTTGTACGTGAATCGATTGATGAACTTCATGGATTGATTTTCAGTTGTTGATCCTTCTTCCTAGTTGGTTTTTACCGTGTTTTTGCGATAGGTGGCTTGTGCGTTTTCACTACACGTCTATATGTTGTCCTAAACGACCGGTCTTGGCAAATTTTTTTACAGGGTTTCGTTGTTCTTCACTGCAATTCATTTCTCTTAATTCAGCATTGCCCTTGCTAGGATTTTATGAAAGTTTCAGTCCAGCAGTTTATCTGGGTTTAGGCTAAGATTTTCTCGAGGGATTTTCTACCTTTAGGCTCTCAGTTTGTGGGGTCAATTTGGTCATGGTTTCATTTCACTACTGCTTTAGTGGATGGAATACACTTTGCCCATGTCCCTTCATCCACATCAGTGCTTCATCAATGCATTGTTGCTCCATTAATGCAAGAAAGTTTGTCATTTGATTCAGACATGGGCCTATATCTTCATTTTTTCTCACCTTATGACGATCTCCAAGATCTTCTTATAATACTCGATTTACCGCATTTGTTGTTGCACCACCTTTTCTTTGCACATATAAACATGCCTTCAGGTAACCACTATTTCTTACTATTTTCCCTTGCTTTTCTTATATTGATTTTGTTGCATTTCATTTACACTAGAGAGTTTCCAACAGAGATTTTTGCACCTTGTTAAATTTGCAGGTATTCCTTAGGTATTCTTAATTGTTTTGAATATTCATTCAGTCCGCTTATGAGATGGTGAAGCACCGTTGCTCTGTTTTAATTGAATGTGACTCTTGCTTTGTTGTAAAAATATTGTGACCTGTATTAGTTATGTCATGCTCTGTCGAAAAAATGATAGGTATTAGTTTTTTGGATAAATGAAAATGTTGCTTATGAGATGGTGAAACACCCTTTCACTGTTTTAATTGACTTTGAATCCTGCTCTCAGTGCAAAAGGACTGTGACTTTTATTGGTTATGTGGATTCATAATGGTGTAATAATCATGCTATGTCAATAAAATGATAGGTATTAGTTTTTATGATGCACTTGTTTTAGGTAAGGAACTCAGCCTAAAGCTGTAAGGCCACTATAATAGTGGGCGCTTTCGCCTTCTGCATTCCGCTTTCTGTTGTCCAGAATAGACGCAGAGCGAGTTTAAAATAAGGATGGACTTAGCGAAGGAATAAGTTACACAAAAAGAATATGAACATGCAAAATAAAGCGTGAAACAACAAACGACTTTAACAAAACAGAAGTTTTCCGGTTTTCGATACCCTGAGGTCGAAAATCGGAAATAGGAACACTAGTTGAAAATGAGAAATTAATGACTAAAAAAATGTCTAAAATCAGGCTATAAACAACTATTTTTGAGTCGGTGACTAATAGTAGCAAATTACCACTATCTTATAGCTAGTCGTATTTCACTAGTCATTAATAGCTTGACTTAGTAGTCATTGATTTAGTCATTGATAGACAATGCTTTAGTCATTGATAGTCAATGATTTAGTCACTGATTTAGTCACTGATTGCAACCATTAATGACCAAATATACAACTAAATAAACTACTAGATGTTAACATATTAATGACTAAGCTAAATACGACAAAGATACAGGAAATTAGCTACTAATAGTCATATATATGTGAATTTAGTCATTTTTGTAGTCACAAATTTATGATAGGGCACGGAGGAATTGAACCACCAACCTCCTGCCTATAATTAGGTAGGCGCTTTACCATTGAGCTAGCACCCTTTAAGAAGTTGTTATTGCTTGACAATGATGATATTCAAACAAATTTATGATAGATATCAATCTACAAACTACATAATTATTACTATTACAACTTACCAGTAACTAGTATTTATGAAAGTAGTCATTTACGCAGTGGAGAATTGTAAATAAGAAGGAGTTGCGTTGGATGATTTCGCAAATCTCGACGTTTCGATCCCTACTCTGGGATCATCATCAGGAGACAACTGAAGCGTGAGGTTAAAGACCAAGAAGCCCATCAATATTTATAGTTAGTGTGAAGCATAATAGGTTCTAGGTCTTTAAGTCGGTTTTAAGTTTTAAATTTTTTTAATTATTTTATTCTTAATTTTTAAATATCATTATTATGAAAATATTATAATAAGGTTTAAATATCTAAATTCAGGCGCTTTGGGAACTTTTCCAAAATCCCTCCAGACACATCATTAGCATCACTGACTTTAGGCATTTGCGTAGTGCATCTTTGCATTCTCTTATGCCTGGGGGGTCATCAGATTTTATAGACATTATCAGATAAGCATATAATTTCAATCATCTGAGTAAAACTAGGCCACTGTCAAAGCAAATCGGGAGAAAAACATACTCTTCTTGTACTGTAATGAAATATGAAGCCAATTATGCAAACATGCTTGAAATTTTTTAAGATTTAGATAGTTAAACTTAAACCTATCTGCAGCACAAGATCAATTCATGCATGGTCATTAAAATGTAAAAGCAGATAGGAAAATTCAAAACTCACATAAAAATGATGAATTCAAAATGTATCTCTGACTTGTATTCAGAATATAAAGTTGCTAATCCCTTGAATCTTGTAGCATTTACAATTAAAATCACAAATTATAATAGGTCAACGGCCATTCTATCAATTGTTACAAAGTAGTTCTCCAGATTTCTACATGTCAGAAAATTATGACAAATAAACAGACCATGTACTTCAACTTAATAGCAGTGCAAGGTTAAATTTTTCATAGTCAACCACACTGACATTTTAGTTCAAAGGAATCCTACAACCACAATGCACTTTGTAACATATCCATTGCAAGATTGATATCCAATTTAGAATTTGGCATGATATTAGTCTTCTAAAGGAAAAAAAAGCCAATAGAAGAATACTTACAAGGACAGGTGTTAAATGCTCGTTTAATAGAATAACAAATGTAGCCAATACTTGGAATCTAAAAGCACATTCTAGGAAGGACAAAAATAGGTTTTAACTGTCAAACCCTGGGAATGTATTGAAGCCTAGATTTAAACCTAACATACCTACAGCACTGAGCTTATGGTCCCGCTTAAGCACAAAAAATGTTTGGGTTACAAACATTGCTCATAAATATAATCACTTTGTTCACCAACAATGAATTTTTGAAAATAGATTTTAGCACACTATCGATATGATTATGTTCTATTATAAAATTACGCTACATAAACTGTCTTCAACTTTGAGCTATGAAGTTCAGGAACTTACCAAGAATCATCTGGATTGTCTGATTCATAGGCAGGAGGTGGATCAATAGTATTCAGGCTTCTAGGACAAGAACGAGTATTAATTCTCTTTTGCCAAATGGCAAGATCACATTTTTCATACTTCTTTCCCCAGCACAAAAGTTCTGCTATTTCTTCAATTTTCTCTTGTTCCTGCTGGAGCTCCTCTTTTGATCTCTGCCAAGATTGGTAATATTGCTTCCAATTGATGGGAGAACCAGAGAGAATTTAATATCCACATGGTCTTAGGACTCTATCCACTTCTATCAAATACATACCATCTGCAAACAAATGAAGCTACACGAATCAATTTGAGAATCAAATCAGTAAATTCAAGGCTCTTCTATAGCTCAGAATTTAAACTTTAACAAAAGCATTAATCCTGTAAAAGTCCCCAGTACCATTTTCAGTCCAAGGTATCAAACACCGTGAACATTGAGACATGTCAAAAGCCTTGGAAGGGTAAGGAAGTTGCTGTGTCCCCATTACACCAATCATAGCAGGCACACCTCGCTCTAAAGCAAACTGCACTTGGGCTTCATGTGAATCCCTTGGTGCAAATGACATGGTCAAAACATTTCTCTTCAAAAGTTATGCACCCCAGCTTGCCACCTAAGCATGCCATAAGGATTTCAGATAAGGGCATATCCTCAAACTCCATAAATCATTGCAAAAACAAAATACAGCACTTATCACCAAACTTTGCCACCCGTGCATATATATAGTTGTCATTAATAATCTTAACCAGCTCAGGGAGGTATTTCACAATTAATATTCACCATTATCCTTTGTAAACTTGCTAGAGAAGCCAAGTTTGTTCACCTGCTATCTTGTTTCTCAAAGTCCATTCGTTTTAGATCGAAACTTGAGGTAGACTTTATTTATGTTCATAACTCACCTATTCACATAATTATGTCTACAAGATTTAATATTTGTATTTTCATTTTTTATTGTAGGATATTTATTATTTAAAATGTCAAAAGCACAAGGAATAGGGAAGCTACCTTAAAATGGGAAGTTGAAGAAAGTCCCAACCCTTGGAAAGATGCAGATCCAATGTTGCTCATGGATACAAATCATTTAATTGGATTCCAAGATGACCTTGAGTGCCCAAATACATGTATAGAATGTCCGTCAATGAAGACTTCCATAAGGACCATGATGACTTAGAGGTTTTTTGAAATATCAGAAAGCACATCCTTTACTTGATTGCCACCAAACCAATAATATTACCATATAACGATGTTGTCAAATCGATATTCAGACACATTAATCTTGGAATGAGATCAGTCATAAGTGAAGGTAGGGTTTCCATAGCTTATTTTCAACCCTATTCATTCAAAATAATGTTCAAGCTGAAGAAAATTCAAGTGCTATTGAACAAAACATTTATGGATGATTACAGAGCCAAGGAATTCAATCTAGTAAAAAAATTGAAAGATTGGTGGACTGAATATAAGGCCTTCTTAGAAAAGAATAATTGGATGTATCCTACACAATACTTGAGATACCCATATCAGTTTATGAAAACCATGATTTTTATGTTATATGGCGAGGAGGGATCCTCTCATTTCAAAATAGAATGGAATCTATTGGCGCATCGTGTAGTAGACACATGGCATGATTTCAATTGGGTGAGCATCTTGTCTGTCAATCTACTGTGCTTCACTAGGGCCATTAAAAAGGTATAAGGATACAAAAACCAGAGTTTTTACATGTTATATTACATATTAGATGCAGTTTGTTCCTATAATCCTTTTCCCAAAATGGGATGAGAGTGGAAACCTAGTCTTCTACCTATGCATGTATATTGTTGTGAATTGTGGTCCTCCAACTATAAGTTATATTTCTATAACAGAAATTAAATCCTTGCAAAAATTAAAAGAGAAATGAAGGGTAACCATACCAGTCATGATAAATTCCAATAAGGCCTCTTTCATATATCACACCAAGTGTATTCTTTTTTGCAATGGTTGGGACAACATTCATAACCCAAACTTTGTCGAATGTAAGTGTTGCTGCAAAGCCACCAAGACCTGTATTCATGTCCATAACATTGCGATATCTACTCTCCCCAATATATTTGTTCATTCTTTTGTAGCCTTTCACGTGCTTTCTCCACAACTGTGTATCAGTATTATATGTCTCGGAAGTAATACTTGATAATGAACCACTGAGAACTCTAGGAGGAACAACATTTAGGCGCTTTGGGAACTTCTCCAAAATCCCTCTAGACACATCATTAGCATCACTAACTTTAGGCATTTGTGTAGTGCATCTTTGCATTCTCTTATTCCTGGGGGGTCAGCATATTTTATAGACATTATCAGATAAGCATAAAATTTCAATCATCTGCGTAAAACTAGGCCATCTGAGTAAAACTAGGCCACTGTCAAAGAAGATCGGGAGAAAAACATACTCTTCTTGTACTGTAATGAAATATGAAGCCAATTATGCAAACATGCTTGAAATTTTTTAAGATTTAGACAGTTAAACTTAAACTTGTCTGCAGCACAAGATCAATTCATGCATGACCATTTCAATTGGGTGAGCATCTTGTCTGTCAATCTATTGTGCTTCACTAGGGCCATTAAAAAGGTATAAGGATACAAAAAAATAGAGTTTTTACATGTTATATTACATACTAGATGCAGTTTGTTCCTATAATCATTTTCCCAAAATGGGATGAGAGTGGAAACCTAGTCTTCTACCTATGCATGTATATTGTTGTGAATTGTGGTCCTCCAACTATAGGTTATATTTCTATAACAGGAATTAAAGCCTTGCAAAAATTAAAAGAGGAATGAAGGATAACCATACCAGTGATGATAGATTCCAATAAGGCCTCTTTCATATATCACACCAAGTGTATTCTTTTTTGCAATGGTTGGGACAACATTCATAACCCAAACTTTGTCAGATGTAAGTGCTGTTGCAAAGCCACCAAGACCTGCATTCATGTCCATAACATTGCAATATATACTCTCCCCAATATATTTGTTCATTCTTTTGTAGCCTTTCACGTGCTTTCTCCACAACTGTGTATCAACATTATATGTCTCAGAAGTAACACCTGATAATGAACCATTGAGAACTCTAGGAGGAACAGCATTCAAGCGCTTTGGGAACTTCTCCAAAATCCCTCCAGACACATCCTTAGCATCACTGACTTTAGGCATTTGCGTAGTGCATCTTTGCATTCTCTTATGCCTGGGGGGTTAGCATATTTTATAGACATTATCATATAAGCATAAAATTTCAATCATCTGAGTAAAACTAGGCCATCTAAGTAAAACTAGGCCACTGTCAAAGCAGATCGGGAGAAAAACAGACTCTTCTTGTACTGTAATGAAATATGAAGCCAATTATGCAAACATGCTTGAATTTTTTAAAGATTTAGATAGTTAAACTTGAACCTGTCTGCAGCACAAGATCAATTCATGCATGGCCATTTCAATTGGGTGAGCATCTTGTCTGTTAATCTATTGTGCT
>LPNX010370196.1:326371-344612 GCA_001517045.1 Pseudotsuga menziesii | reverse complement strand
GATAGTCAATGCTGAAAGCAACTTGTCTTTCCAGTCCTTTGTCTTTTCCTAACTCATTAGCAACAGAAGAAGCCAATGCATCTTTAATTGTCAGACAGTGCTTGCACTCTTTACAAGGTTTTTTTCCTGTAACATGAGCCTTCACGTTGCCCAGCAGTGTTTGAATATTCTGTAATGCCAGCAGCTTTGAGTTCTGGGCTCATTTCAGGCACCAAATGAGCATTGGTGCAACTATCAACATACCGACCTCCAACAAAGAGATCAACCATACACAAATCTTTTGGAGCTTCTGATTTAATTTTATCTGTGATGCCCGATGTCCTGCATTGGGATATATTTAATCTGTCATATGTTTGACATTTAAAGTGAGAGGACTCAGGATTAATAAGGAAAATCATATCTTCAGATCGTGGGTACATGTTTCCCTGAATATCCATGAAACAGAGCTTCTGGTTGGACTTCAAAAACTATAAACAACACACCTAAGGGACAGGTTGTCTTCTCTAGAATTAAACCATCTGCGAGCTCTGTCCTTTTCAACACTTCCCCAATTGGATCATTCATGTCTGTCAAAATCCGCCTCATTATCTGAAACAGCTTCCACAAACTCTTTTTCTGAGTATCTTTGAGACCTTCGTCTCCATCTATCACTGCGAGTCAAAGGTTCAGCTGTATTTTCTGCATCAGTTTCTCCGCTTCCATTCCTCAAACTGGAAGAAGTCGCACCAGAATATTCCAGGTTACCATTTTGTCTACCATTTGCAGCTGGATTTTCATGTCTAACCGGAAATCTTCTGAGTACAGGCTCTGGTGAGGGTTGCTTCTTATTTGTTACTTTTATTGCCTCACTGATAGATCGGTCAAATTCATCAAATGTGTAAGTAACAGGTTTGCGATAACGAAGAGAACGGCCTGAAGATGGTCCTTGAGAGCTTATCAAGCTATCAAGAAGCGTAGCTTGTCTCTGTTGCTTTTTCAATGCCTTTTCCTTCATCTTCTGGTTCTTTTCAAGTTCTGGGAGAATATCATTATTAAGTTTCTTTCCAACCCCAGCTTCCATCTTATTTCTACTTGAAGCAAGTTTTTCTGCTACCGCCTGAAATTCATCGAAATTGGTTGCTATGGTTTCCCACTGACAGGTCACCACTGGCAAGGACAAACGACCTTTTCCCTTGGTCTTATTTTTTACCTCAATCTTCCAAATCTCCCTATATAAACGGTGACCAATAATGGAATCATCCTCATACCAGTAGGAAGTTCCATGTGAATCTCCCCCAATCCGCTCATTGCGAAATGCTGAGATCTGGATTCCATGCTTTAGAGAACTATAGATATGGGTTTGAATGTCCTCTTGCTCAACACGAATCTCACATAGTGCTTTCAAAATCAACACCCGAGAACCAGGATCAAGTTCTTTGTATGCTATGCTCTCCTCTCCACGAAACAAATTCCTCCTTTCAAGCAGTTAACTCTACTTCACGAAGCCTCATTTACTCTGATAATGTGTGTAAAATGTAAAACACGCCAGTTTAGACCGAGATTTATGGATTTTTGTTCAACTGACTCCGCATCATAAGCAATGATGAACCTGTTTGGTTGCGAGACTGATAACCACCTGAAATCTTGCTTAAACTGCAGTAAACACGTGTTAAACCACTCACACAATGCGATTAGACCTTCACATACTGCAATCATGATCAAAATTTGTTTGAAATTTGAAAAAACAAAGGGCCGTGATATTCTTGTAGCGCGCCCTTTGTTAAATTTTTGTCCAGCGCTACAAGAATAACTGCCATGCCAAATTTTCGTTGTTTTTCAATTTTCAGCTAATTTGTCGGGGGTTTAGAAAATTGCTAGGCTAAGAATCAAGTCTAACTGATCTCTAAATACACATTAATGAATCAATTTTTGATAATATGACTTTCTTTAACCCCTTTTAAAAATGTAAAAGACCACAAATCAAATAAAACCTATAAAAAGTATGCCCAAAAACTATCAAATCATCAAGAGAACTCCTGAAGGAGATCAAAACTAAAACTTAAAACAAAAGCTTAATGAGAAACAAACCAAAAATTTAAAAAGTAAAGCCAAAATTGGACAGAAAAATTACTGACTTAACACTCATGATGAAATTTTCCAAGGAGCTTTCACATAAAATGAAGTATTGAGTAATATGGAAAATGACAATCAAAGAAGAATGTTGCATACAATTTAAGAAGCTAACATGAAAATAACAGTGGAAGTCAGACAAGTATCATTTGGCAATGACATGGAGAAAATAAAGGCAAAAACAAAGGTTGATGCCACCAGAAGAGAAGATTTAGAGAAAAATGTTTTTGAAGCCAAAGATTAGTTGAAGCAACAACAAATGCAAGCTATAGAGGAGGCCAAAATAAGGGCCATGGAGGAATCTAAGAATAAGGGCCAAGGAGGAATCTAAGGAGGATTCAATTACAGAGCTCTGTTTACTCTTTTTTGCATGATTCCTCAATGTCAAAACTAAATATCCATTCAGTTGATGCTATGACCCATTTTGCTCCAAACCAAGCCAGGATTACTACATATCAGCACTATGTACATCCATCAATTACAGTTACCTAGGATAAGTATGAACAGAATTAGACAAGCACATGCAAAAATATTATAAATGGACAAATAGAAGAAAACAATGTAGTTTAGACCTTCCTTAATTTCTATACTCAGATTTATAATACGATCACACTTTGTCTCTTAGGAGACAAGTCACTAACGAAACAATGGACATACCTGAGAGAGAAAGATATAGGTAGTTGTAGGGCAGAGTGAGACAAATACCGACCACAAGGTCATGGATCAATATTGTCAACCTCAAAACATATATAAAAAACAAAAAAATCTATTTGCATTTGCAGCAGCTGTCAACCCAACAACTCTCCACCCACAAAACTCAAAATCCCTAATCGAGGTTCTACACCCAGCTTGATGAGATTCAAACCAAATTCAATTAATTTTTTAGGCCTTTCTGGCCACAAACAACTGCACCTAACTGACTACACATTACACTCTAGTCTAAAGTGATCTACGTCATGGAGATGGACATGACTACACATTACACTCTAGTCTATACCCTGTTTTTGGACAATTACTAGTCCTAGAATGCCGGTTATCAAGATTTTACCCCCATATGGTTTCAGCCTAGAATCTGACCACTGAAGAAAACTTGTTTGGACCAGACATTGGTGAGTTGACAAGCAACTCAGATGATCGAGCAGAGGTTAATATGTGGAGTGTGTCAAAGGGCTCAAAGAGAGAGTCTTTACATTCAAAATTGTCAGACATTTTGGGAGATGAGTTTGAGAATACAAGTGAGAACAAACCTGAGTTTGAGAATACATGCAAGAAGAATCAGCAAGTTTCTAAATAGTCGGTGATGGATTTGAGAGAAAACACTAAAGAGCTGCCAATTTTGTCAAATTTCTTTGAGCAACATGGTTCATTGTTTGCGGTCAATTCCTCCTCAGTCATGGATTGCAGGCCTGCAGAGAACAAGTATGTTGAGTATGTTCCCATGATGGGGCTTGTTCCTATCCTTATAATCTAGTACCAAATAAAGATTCAATACCAGAAGTAAATGCTGGAAACAAGAATAGCAGAAATGAAGGTTTGGGTTTTCAAACTGAAGGAGCAGAAAAGTCTAAGGATGAAATGTTGTTGAACTCTATGTGGGAAGAGGAGACAGAAAGGATGAGCACTGGAAACTTTTTGGAGTCTCGGGATAGAAGAGAAGGGAAAAGAGGCAAGCATCAAAGCACGGTGATAATGCCCCCTAAAAGCAGAGATTTTGATCCTTTTGTTCAATCTCAGCATGAAGCAAGCATTGCTTTTGGTCAAGTAGACACTCAAATGTCAGATTTTGTATGGGACGAAGGTGATGGTGGTAGCCAGGAGAAGCAGCTAGAGAGGGTTTCACAAGAAGATATTATTTCTCCAGAAATGCAAGGACTGTCAGAGTTATGCTCGTTTAAAAGAGATGAGAACAATGTGCAAGAGGCTTCCCATTATGGTTTTATGACGTTGAATATAAAAATAATAGAAGATTGTACATCAAATGAGAAGGAAGAAAAAATGTCTATTAGCAGCAAGAACTGGATGGAGGCAGGGAATAAACGAGGAGGAGATTTGTGTCCATTCACGAGGATTGAAAAGAGGTTGGACAATGCCACCTTGGATGTATCTTCTCATCAAGAGAGAAAAGATTTTAAACACACTCAGATTCAAGGGATGCCAGATTTTTTATTACATGAAAATAAGAAAGAAAATGTGGAGGAACAATTCATTGGAGGATTGTGTTTCTGTGGAGGAATTAAGTGGAGTCTCAGGAAAAGGTGCCCAGGAGGCTATTGTAGGAGCGGCAATGAGAGGAACCCCAGAATCTTTGTTAGATGAGAGTAATAAGACACATTCAGTTGTTTCACTTGAGCATACTGTTCTGGCAGACATCGAGGAAATGTCAGATTTGATATTTGACGTAAGCAAGGAATATCAGACAACAATGCATGCCAAAGTGCCTTCTCAGCAGGATGATTTAGCAGCCAAAATGCAAGGAGTGCTAGACCAATTAGTAGATGGGGAGAAACAGTGCACCTTTGTAGGTTGCCTTAATAATCTGGATGCAAGTGATAACACAGAAGATAAAATGTGTGAGTTTTCAAGAAACAGGGATAGGTCAGTTGAGGGGGGAAGAGAGAATAACACTGTGAATGGATCTTCTCATGAAGTGATAGATGTTTTAGGACATACAGAAAGCCATTGGGTGTCAGGTTCTACTGTGAAGCATGTCAAAGAGGAGTCCCTTGAGAGTGTTATCCTACTAGATGAAATAAGTGAGTATGCTGGAGTAACTGCACATGAAGATATTGCATTTGTAAATATTCATAGGATGTTGGAGTTGGTGATTGATGTAAATGATGTAGAGATGCATGTGACACAAGTTGACTGCAAGAATCCAGTAACTGAGGCAGTTTGTTCAGTGTCAGATTTTATGTTGGATGAGAAAAAAGAAGTGAAAGGCAGTCATGATTTGTGTGAGGCAGGGGATGAAGAGAAGGAGAAGATTACTAAGTATCTAATAACTGGGGATTTTCTGAATGTGGAAGCATGAATTTGTAATATGGGTAGATCCTCTCAAGAAAATGATGTTGTTTTTGGATGTTCAGAAATTAAGGGGACATTAAAGTCATTACTTGGTGGGACTGACATGGATAATGTGGGGAAGCATAGCACAGAGGCATTACAGGAAATTGCTGCTTTGGTGGAAAAGAAAGGAGTTTTGGATTTCTCACCCTGTAAAAGCATTGTAAAAAATGCCATGTTAGTGGAAAAACGAATAGTTTTGGATTTGTCACTAGATGAAACCGCCGAGAGAGATATAAGAAGTTGAATTTCCCAGAAAACTCAAAAACCAACCCATAAACCCTCATGAAAAATTAAGTGAACACCTTATGGGAAACAATGTGCATGATTCCTCAATGTCAAAACTAAATATCCATTCAGTTGATGCTATGACCCATTTAGGGCAGAGTGAGACAAATACAGTCCACAAGGTCACGGATCAATACTGTCAACCTCAAAAAATATATAAAAAAACAAAAAAAAATATTTGCTTTTGCAGTAGCTATCGACCCAACTCTCGACCCAACAGCTCTCCACCCACAAAACTCAAAATCTCAAAGAAAGACAGAAAAAACATTCCCACAGGGAGAACAGAATGAGCCTAGACAACTTATCTAGGATGCCTCTTGGGTGGATCAAACACATCCCAGGGGAATCAAAACAAGAATATATCCCTAGCTAATACAAGAGGACAGGATAAAGAGTCCCATACTCAAAAAGGGCAAAACATGAGTATGCCACAAATACTAAAAAAAACTCTTAAAAGAGTTGTATCAAGCCTTCCTCAATAATTTCTCCTTCCCAGAGTTCTGAGAAGGAGAGAAGACCAGCCTTCATATCAAGTGCTTCCTTGGATAAGCGGTATGCATTCATATTGTGCTCCCTGTAGACATGCCTAAAGCCAAGGGATACGAAATATTGTTTGATAGACAAGACCCACAAGACCCACACACAATACCCACAAGACCGATGTGTACAATCAAGGTGGGGAAACAACCATTTTACCCACAAGACGAAGGGTAAAATTTGTATCTTCTCTCTCAAGGTATACTCCATATGTGTTCTGTACAATAATTCGAAGTTTTATCATCATCGTATAAGGAAGGTCATTTCTTTCAACTTAACACTCCCAGAGGTCCCTGTGTTAAAGTTGAAGCATCCAAGGACAATCAATAACAGCAGTAGTAATAAATTAACGAACAAGTTAAAATAGCATACGTAAAGGAAAAAACAACGTTGTAACATATATAACATAGTTTTTATTTATTTCAACTTAACACTCCCAAAGGTCTATGTGTTAAAGTTGAAGCATCCAAGGACAATCAATAACAGTAGTAGTAATAAATTAATGAACAAGTTAAACTAGCATATGTAAAGGAGAAAAGAACGTGGTTGTAATTTTCATTTCTTTCAACTTAACACTCCCAAAGGTCCCTGTGTTAATGTTGAAGCATCCAAGGACAATAAATAACAGCAATAGTAATACCAGAAACACATAGGTATAGCTGTGACAATGCAAGATAAAGCAAAAACATAATTTTCATTTCTTTCAACTTAACACTCCCAAAGGTCCCTGTATTAATGTTGAAGCATCCAAGGACAGTAAATAACAGCAATAGTAATACCAGAAACACATAGGTACAGCTGTGACAATGCAAGATAAAGTAAAAACATAATTTCATTTCTTTCAACTTAACACTCCCAAAGGTGCCTGTGTTAATGTTGAAGCATCCAAGGACAGTAAATAACAGCAATAGTAATACCATAAACACATAGGTACAGCCGTGACAATGCAAGATAAAGTAAAAACATAATTTCATTTCTTTCAACTTAACACTCCCAAAGGTCCCTGTGTTAATGTTGAAGCATCCAAGGATAGTAAATAACAACAATAGTAATACCAGAAACACATAGGTACAATTGTGACAATGCAAGATAAAGTTAAAACATAATTTTCATTTCTTTCAACTTAACACTCCCAAAGGTCCCTGTGTTAATGTTGAAGCATCCAAGGACAATAAATAACAGCAATAGTAATACCATAAACACATAGGTACAGCTGTGACAATGCAAGATAAAGTAAAAACATAATTTTCATTTCTTTCAACTTAACACTCCCAAAGGTCCCTGTGTTAATGTTGAAACATCCAAGGATAGTAAATAACAACAATAATAATACCAGAAACACATAGGTACAGCTGTGACAATGCAAGATAAAGTAAAAACATAATTTTCATTTCTTTCAACTTAACACTCCCAAAGGTCCATGTGTTAAAGTTGAAGCATCCAAGGGCAATCAATAACAACAGTAGTACTAAATTAACGAACAAGTTAAACTAGCATAAAAAATCATCTAGTTTGATGACTTTTCCAAATACTTCTTTGGCCACCGAATGAAACTCTTTTCCTTCTCCTTCAAACGGAGACATCCATCTATTTTATCTTCATATGGAAGTGGGATGTTACTTGTGACATTGATGACATTGACATTTGCATCTTGAAGACCAAGTGCCACTCCATGGATCATAGAAAGTGAATGAATCGTCCAATGCCGGCAATAGCACCATCATATGGATCCAATATTTTAATAGTTTCACCTTCCTGGAGTACTTCATGCCCCCCTGGAATTATTGAGCGCTGTTAAAAAAAAAACAGTATACCAATTAAACCATATTCTAAGATATAGGGATTCATGCCTTCTAGTATACCAATTGATTTAGTACATACCTTTGCATGTTCATGGCCATCTTTTGGGTCTTTCAATAGTGTTGCACCACCCATAATTACGGTTTTTTCCTATAATTGACAGACATTTACATTAAAAAAAATAGGCTTCGTGAGTGAAGTGAAATGGATAAATAACATCCATAGATTAAAATATCAACTGAATAAATGGTTGGAAGGGAATGATAATTAGCTTACCTCATTTGAATCAATAGTCTTTCCCTTATTTAAATTGAATGCAGCAACAAGAGGTTCAATGGAGGAGGCTATGGTCGACAGGTTCTCTGACAACCCAATTATACAACGATTCATTGCACTGTTATAATCCTCACTAATGTTTTCAACAGTAGATGGGCCTCTTGTTTGGCTTCTCTCAACTTCAACAGATGGCAAGGACCTCTCTTTTTTAGAATTTTCTAAGTCGGCCATATATTGAGTCATTTCACTCAAATTGAGTTCTCTATTAGTTCATTCAACCTGCAAATCATTGTCAACACACAATGTATTGGAAATATAGACAAATCAAAAAGGCAGAACACAATGTACATTATTCAGCAAAAACACCATATACTTACACATATGTGTTGTTTGGCTCTCAACCCTCCCCGACCCAAAAAATATTGATCCTTCACAAGATTTATTCCTTTCTTCCCTCTTGCACTCTTTTCCAAAAAGTCTTCATCACGCATACTTTCCTTCAAATATTCCCACTGTTTGGGAGTCAAGCTGCTCTCCCTATCTTTTCCATCCAAGATTAATTTTCTGCATTTATGCCTAAAATTATTCATCAAAACTCTCATTCTATATTTGTAATATTTAACAGAAATCCTACCACCAACCGTCTCAAAAACATTTTCCATTTGTTGGATCACTAGATCAACATTTCTTGGATCTTGATCTGTAAAGGTGGATTTGGTAACATCCAATTAAGACCTTATTATCGTGCCCAACTCTGAGGACCACCTCGAAGCATTTGGTCCAGTAGGCTCGCCATCTATTACCTCGACCACGTAAGCCTTCTTCCCCTCTAATTTTCTTTCTTTTGCTTCCCTTTGTGTGCACCTATACAAGCCTTGAATAATTCTGCTTCTTCTGATGAAAGGTGATGGATCTTTAGAACTAGTTTTGGGCATTGAAAAACCACTCATATTTGTGGATATAGCAGTTTCATTTCCTAGCATGTCCCTTTGAGGAGATGTAATTGGTGTTTTTTCTAAGGAAGAAGGCTTAATTGGTTCCTCATAATTGGAGACAACAGCTGTGGCAACAGGTAGCTCACCAATCCCGTCAACAATTCTATCACTAGTTAGATCAGGAATCTCCTCAACAGGTGTGGCACTTGCTAGGTCACCAATCCCCTCAGATGAGCCTTCAAATCTTTGCTTTAATTTTAAAAAAAGATCTCGCAATCCTGACTCTCCAGAAGATGCCACTTTTTCATACAAATCTTGGACATTATCATCTGATATATGAGGAAGTTGATCATTATTATCATTAACTTCATCTTCATGTATTGGTCTACCAAGGCGTTTGCTTCTACACGCTGGCAATGATTTTTCTTTGCTTGCATTTTGTTTCTGATGATCATTTTTGGTAGAATCCAACATTCCCCTATAAGGAAAAAATATTACCAATTAGAATCAAAAGCATATATGGCCTACATCATGAAATAGATTATATAAACATTTCATCAAATATGCATAGAAGTGAAAAGGTACAAGGAGTAACTACTTACTTATTTCCAAAACCAAGGGATGACAAATACTCTTCATTTCTTGTGATGTGGTCTTTACAAGCACGCTCGTATTCTGTCACATTTTCATCTTTGTTGGGGTCACTTTTACGTTTCAACCCCTTATTCTTCATAGCCTATATGTCCAAAATTTCTCTTAAAAAAATCATTAGTGCATGTGCAAACAACGACTATAAAATATCTAAATTCAAATGCTCATGACAACAACAAACACTAACTGGAGCCCATTGGAATCATAGTACTGAAAAGAAGTAGAACATGACAATAATAAACCACGTATATCGTCTATGTAGAGATGAACAAAAACAAAAATGAAAATCTTGCATATCAAATATCAGTAAGGATAAATTCCATACAAAGTTTAGTAAAACCATTAGCACATATGCAAACAACGACTATAAAATATCTAAATTCAAATGCTCATGATAGCAGCAAACACTAACTGGAGACCATTGGAATCACAGTACTGAAAAGAAGTAGAACATGACAATATTAACCCATGTATATCGTGTATGTAGAGATTAACAGAAACAAAAATGAAAAGTTTGCATATCAAATATCATTAAGGATACATTCCATACAAAGTTTAGTAAAACCATTAGTGCATGTGCGAACAACGACTATAAAATATCTAAATTCAAATGCTCATGATAGCAGCAAACACTAACTGGAGCCCATTGGAATCACAGTACTGAAAAGAAGTAGAACATGGCAATAATAACCCACATATATCATGTATGTAGAGATGAATAGAAACAAAAATGAAAATGTTGCATATCAAATATCATTAAGGATAAATTCCATACAAAGTTTAGTAAAACCCTTTGGCTACCTAATCCCAATGGCCAAAACAATAAAATCCATTTACACAGGGAAAGTTTATTCCATAAAGTCATGGGACAAATCATCATCATTATCGTTTGCATTGCCATCAAGATCACAATCCTGATCACTTATGTAAGCATCTGCTTCATCTTCTTCACTATCCTCATACAATAGATTTTCCTGGCCATGCATTACATTCTCTATCTCAAGCTCTTCATTGGGAAGAAAATTTTCCTCTTCAAATACTCTATCGACATCTTCAGCTTCTTCTTCCAAAGTTTCTTGTAAACTATTACACTGCCCATCGATGATCATATCAACACATTGCATATTCCTTTTCAAACGAGGCTCCATTTGAATGACATATGACCATCATGGGCTTGCTATATCGTCAATTAGAAATGCTTGGTTAATTTGAAGAGGGGAAACATACAGCTCATCAGTCTTTGATAAGATTTGATGTGTATTTGCACATAAAAATCCATACTCATCATGTTGTATTGCAGATGGTTTGATCCATTTACAATTTAATAATATAGGACTAGTTTCACCATAATCAACTTTAATAATTTCTTGTATGAATCCAACATAGAAATTATTACCAGTGTCGTGATGAAATTCAGCACTAACAACACAATCACAATTTACCTTTCCTGTGTCCTTTTCTTCCACTCTTAAATGACTACCATAGGCCCACATCCCACTAAAATGGTAAACATATATATATGTGGAGGTCGTGAAAGATCCATTTCTCAATCGTTAGATCTTGACCTTGTTGTTGTGCATAATTTATTGCATTAGAAATCCAGTCATCAAATTTTGGAAAATTCGGACCACCTCCAATATTAGATTCTTGAAGTCTACGCTTTCGAGATGGCTGCGTCCCTGTTTGAATCTCTTCTTTGTATTTTCTACATAGAATATGAACAAACATGATAGTAAGAATGAAAATAATTTTGCTATTAGATGAAATTAAATAGAAAAATTATCATGTAAAATAAATTTTACCTACGCCACTTATCAAATGTGGATGTGTTTTGAAGAACATATGCATGTATCGAAGTTCTTTCTTCATTTGATAGCTTGAAGCGATGTCCATTTCCTTCTAATACTTCACCTGCAACTCTCTCGTCTTCATTATCATCCCATACACATCGATTGACACTGCTAAAATCCTTCATATACTCTGTGTAAAAACATATGGCCTCTTGCATTAAATATCCCTCACACATGCTACCTTCTAGTTTTGCCTTATTACGAACAAACTTTTTCAGAAGCTTCATATATCGTTCTATAGGATACATCCATCTCGTTCTTATTGGGCCACAATGCTCTAGTTCATTTTCTAGATGTATAAGAAGATGCAGAGAAATATTGAATATTGTTGGTGGAAATTCAAGTTCCAATAAGCAAAGGACTTCAACAACCTCTTCCCTCAAATTATCAAAGTTTGAAGGATCTAGCACATGCAAACTCATTCTCTTCAATATTAGGCCCAACCTTATAATTGCCAATATTGACCCCTTTTCCAAACTTGATATGACCACAATAGGTAAAATATCCTCGATTATGACATGATAGTCATGGGTCTTGAGGCCTCTTAAGCTATTATTGTCAATTTGGCTTCTAATATTACTACTTACATATCCAGTAGAAAAGCGAGTCTGAGACATCAACTTTAAGAACTATGCACGTTGTTCCTTTGTCCACACATAAGGAGAAATAGGCTTTCTATATTTTCCATCACCACATTTTTCAACCCAAAGATTTCGACGAATCTTTAGTTGTTCAAGGTCTAGGCGTGATGACACTGTATCATATGCACCAAAAAGAGTTTCTATAATAGCAAAAGCTATGTTTTTCTTAGTATGCATAAATTCAATAGTATGCCTAATGGATATATGTTTAAAGTATGGCAACTTATAGAATATGCACAATCTTTTTACACCACTATCATTAAGTGGATCATTTTTACTACCACAAATTCCACCATCCTTAATAAACTGCATTCTTTTTTCTCCATTCTCAATAATGTAATCACTTGTTATTTCCAATGTTGCTTCACGATTCTCTTCTTGACCATTGAAATGTGACTTTTGTCAACGATATGGATGCTCCATTTTAAGGTAGGCACGATGTCCACAATAAATGCACTTACACAAACTACTTGAGTGTCTCACAAAAGCCTTAAACATGCAAGACGGACATCCATGGTATCCATGAACATTTAGACTAGTTAATGTGCCATATGCAGGAAGATCATGTATCGTAAACAATAAAGAATCTCTTAAAGTGAACTAGATCGAATGGCCATCCCGTAAAATTTGAATTGCTTCAATTCCTTTCCACAATTCTGCTAGCTCATCAAATAATGGCTCTAAATACACATCAATTGTATCTAAAGTCACACTTTTCTTTCCTGGTATAATTAATGACAACATCAAGAAGAATGGTTTGGTTTCTAACCATGGAGATAAGTTATAATTTATTAAAAACACCGGCCAAGTTGACCATTTAGTACTTTGATATGAGATTGGGTTCACACCATATAGAGCTAAACCAAGCCTCATATTATGAGGATCTTGGGAAAAATCGGGCCATCTGTTGTCAAATTCCATCCACATCTTAGAATCTGCCACAAATCGTTGTTTTCCATCAGCGCTCTTATTTTGGGCATGCCATTGCATCAACTCAGCAATGTCTCAACATTTATACATTCGAAGCAACCGTGGGATTAGTGGAAAGTATCAAAGAACCTTTCTAGGAGCTGAATTTTATTTCAACCCTGGTTTATACCTCCCTTCTTTACATTTAGGACATTCCGTCTCGCAAGATTTTTGCAAAATAATACACAACCATTCACACATGTGTGGATGTTTTCATACCCTAATCCTAGCTTACTTATTTGTGTTTTAAATTCTCTCTGTTTTGTTGGCAATGTGGATTTAGGTGGTAACAACTCGTGTAAAAATGCCAATAAGTCATCAACACTCTCATTTGTCCAAACATGCACTGTTTGCAAGTTAAGGAGTACAAGAATTGTTGTTAAATGACTGAACTTGCAAGTATCATACACAGGTTTTGAGGCATCCTCCATCAACTTATGCCAATCATCCTTGAAGCCCTCATTCAACATTCTATCAACTTCAATCCCTTCATCTAAGGTTCCGAAGTTTCCATCTATGTTTTTTGCCTCTTCGTTTATGTTTGGAACCTCTATGTCTCTCATGCTATGCAAATGTAAACTATCTGGATAATAATTTTGAGGGAAATGGCTAATCCCGGTATGACCAAATTTTAGCATATGTTCATAAATCACTTGTCTTTTTCTCATCTTCCCACCACAACAATCATTACATGGACATGCATATTTAAGCAATCTCTTTGCATCGGCTATTCTCTCGTCGTATGCATGGTAGTCAACAGTTGTCAAAATTGGTTGTTGACTCATCTTCAATTTCCTGCATTCAATTATAAAACCAATATGTTAACTCTAACTTTCCACTATTTTCATCTATCTTTTCTTTAATTGATATGCATCAAAACCAATACATAGAGAAAAAAGACAAAGGATCAACATTAATCATAAATTATTTTCAAATTCTGATGCAGCAATAGGTCAGGAGCAGCCTTAAAGAAGACATTTAAGCAAGATAGTGGCAAATTTGTGAGCAGACTAAGGTCTGAGTTTGGAGCTGACATTGGACTATGTATGGGGCAGTGAGCTAGAAAATTTCCTCAAATTTAGTAGTTATAGTGACTAGAATCTTCCATATAAAATTTCCTCAAATTTTGTTGCATGGGACATGTTGTCAATATGTAGCACTACTAGTTCTACTAATAGGTAGCACTAATAAGTAGCATTGTTGTCAATCTGTAGCACTACTAGTTCTAAGAATATCTAGCATAAATAGCACTACTAGTTCTACTAATCATCATAAACCATCATAAACCATCATCACCTTGAAGCCATTTTTTTGACAATTCTTCAAGCTAGAGTCGTTGAAAGTTGCTGAGACAAGATGTGCCTCAAACTTCCTCCTGTTGCATCGCTCTGTATAGGAATAAAGCCATGTAGGAAGAAATTGAACAAACTGAAAGAAGTGGCACTTGGGAATTAGTCTCACGCCCAAAGGACAAGAATTTCATAGGAACTAAATGGATTTACATAAATAAAATGAATGAAGAAGGAGAAATAGTAAGGAATAAGTCTATACTTGTCTGCAAAGGATATGCACAGGTTGAAGGAGTTGACTTCAATGAAACTTTTTCTCCTGTTTCTCGAATGGAGGCAATCAGAATGTTCTTTTCTTACTCATGCTTCAAAAATTTCAAGGTATATTATTAGATGGATGTGAAATCCACTTTCTTGAAAATATATTTACATGAAGAAGTATGCACTAAACAACCTGATGGTTTCAAGTTGCATGGAAAGTAGGACAATGTTTGGAGTCTAAAAAAGGATCTTTATGGGTTAAAACAAGCCCCAAGGGCTTGGTATGAACCCTTAGATGAGTATCTCTTTCAACAAGGTTTCAAAAGATGCATTGCAAATAGAAATATTTATTTGAAAATAGAGAAGAGTGGGATTCTAGTTACCGTTGTCTATGTAGACGATATCATTTTTGGTTGTAATGATGATAAGTTAAGTCGTGAGTTTGCTAACTTAATGGCACTAGAATTCGAGATGTCTATATATGGTGATGAAAAATGTCATCTACAAAAACCATAGGGATAGAAGCAAAGGATGATATATATATATATATATATATGGTGATGAAAAATGTCATCTACAGAAACCCTAGGGATAGAAGCAGAGGATGTTCAACTAGTGGACTATAGCGAGGGTCCCTTGGAGAAATAAAAGGTGTTTGAATATAGGGGGTCTAATTGCTCTAGGGGGGTCCCTGTTCATAAGCCAAGGGTTTATTCCCCTCTTCGTCAGAGGGTTATTTTAATATTTTGCACAAAAAAAAATTTTGGATAAGAGATACAAAGTGACTCCCCACGTCAAATCTGCATAGCAACCCTGAGAATTTTGGAATGGGAGTCAGTCCAGACGTAGATTTTTGCATTGAATAAATTCAAATGTTTAATCCTGATTGACGCAGCCATGATCAACATTGAATACTATAATGGGGAAATAACAATTCCATGACAAATGATGGTCTACTATTTGTTAATGGCACACTTGAAGAGGCAAATATGTTTTGCGAAATTTTACATCTTTACTGCACAGCATCAAGTACAAGATCAACCTGGAGAAATCTTCTATTAGTTTTAGCTGCATCAGTGAGGACATGTCTAAAAGGTTGATCCATCTATTCCAATTCAGATCTATGGATCCTGCAGGAAGGTCTAAACTACATAGATTTATATTAAAACCAAATGTTCATGGCATAAAAGATTAGGGATGGTTGGAAAACAAAATAGAAAGAAGAATCCACTTATGGTTTCATAGATGGTTGTCCAGGGGATGAAAGTTGATACTTTTCAAATCTGTTTTAGAAGTAATCCCAGTGTGCTGGTTCTTCCTAGCCCACATTCTTCAGCTGGTTTGGAAAACATTAGAAAGATTTGTTCATATTTTCTTTGGAGAGGCAAATCTGACAATATTGGTTTCCATTAGCAAGATGGAAACTGATCTCAAAACCAAAGAATGAGGGTGGTTGGGATCAGAAGCAGTTATTCACTTTTGGTCACATGCACTTACAGCTAAAAAAATTTAGAACTTGATGTCCAAGGAGGGTCTATGGAAGAGAATTTAGGTTCAGAAGTACTTGGGACCTAAAATTCCTAGATTGGATCCACAACCCTGTCGAGATTCACAAACATGCTTCAAATAATTGGAAAGCCTTGAGCACTGGCCTTTCCAATCATTGGCACTCACCTGCTTTGGCAGGTCTAGGATGGGTCACATGTGAAGGCAGGTTTGGATGCAATAATGGGATGGAACAACAATATATTCTCCCATAAGCAATAGTTCACTACATGTATCAACAAGGTATATATACAATTTAGGTCTGGAGGAAATGTATGTTGACATCTGGTCTAGTTTATCACTGAGCTAAAGCAGGGTCATATTAGATTGCATGAAGAGTCTGATAAACAATTATAGAATAAGCCCAATGACTGTCAATACTCTCTTAAGCTGGGTTATTAGGTAATAGGTGATGATGGCCATATAAGATCAAGCTGCGGTATAATGGTATTCATTGATCTGGAAGATTTGAGCTCCTAAAAAACCTAAGGTATTCATGTGGCTCAATCTTCTGCAAAAGGTTCCAACATGGGATTATTTGCAAGAGAAACAAAAATATCATGCAAGTCTTTACTATTTGTGCAAAATGGAGAGCAAAGATGTTACTCATCTATTTACTTCTTGTTTCTATTCTATTCAATGTTATAAGGATGTCTGCAACTGGATTGACACAATAATGCCCCAATCTAAGGCATTGCAAGTTGTTCACTATATCTCAATTTGGAGCATTTGGCCAATGCGTAACTTTAGTCAATTTGAAGGAAGACTTCCTCCCCCTTTTCAGGTATCATCCCATATTATTGTTACTGCCCAGTTCTATTATTCACAAGGAAATCCATCTAAGCCACAGATAATTGGGAAGTTGACTGTGGACAAGACTTATACTTGGGCCTTTTTCGATGGAGCATGCCAAAGGGATGATAATATGTCGTATTGGATGCATCCTCTTCCTGCAGAAACAACACTATATTCATTTAATTTCTAATGTAGGTAAGGGTACTAAAAACTGAACTGAGCTTCTTGCACCCCGAGCTCTGTTTAGACTAGCCCATCATCTGAAAATTACAGATATTCAGGTATTCATGGATTCTTTAGTCATCAAGTGGATGACCAATGATCAAAACATCAATGACATCTCTCACTTGACACTTGTAGAACATGCCAAAGCTATATCTCTGCAGTTCGCAAAAATATCTTACCTACACATATGTAGGGAAATTGACCACAACTACAGACAAACTCTCTGGTGAGGGGCTGGATAGGGAGCCTGGAATACTTCACATTCAAGAAGTTGTGGAGCATGCCAAAGGGGTGATAATATGACATATTGGAGGCATCCTCTTCCTGCAGAAACAACACTATTTTCATTTAATTGCTAATGCAGGTCAGGGTACTAAAAACTGAGCTGAGCTTCTTGCACCCCGAGCTCTGTTTAGACTAGCCCGTCATCTGAAAATTACAGATCTTCAGGTATTTAGGGATTCTTTAGTCATAAAGTGGATGACCAATGATCAAAACATCAATGACATCTCTCACCTGACACTTTCAAAACATGTCAAAGCTATATCTCTACATTTCACAAAAATATTGGTACTTGGTAATTAGTCTCACGTCCAAAGGACAAGAATTTCATAGGAACTAAATGGAATTACATAAATAAAATGAATGAAGAAGGAGAAATAGTAAGGAATAAGTCTATACTTGTCTGCAAAGGATATGCACAGGTTGAAGGAGTTGACTTCAATGAAACTTTTTCTCCTGTTTCTCGAATGGAGGCAATTAGAATGTTCTTTTCTTACTCATGCTTCAAAAATTTCAAGGTATATTATTAGATGGATTTGAAATCCACTTTCTTGAAAGAGATTTACATGAAGAAGTATGCATTAAACAACCTAATGGTTTCAAGTTGCATGGAAAGGAGGACAATGTTTGCAGTCTAAAAAAGGATCTTTATGGGTTAAAACAAGCCCCAAGGGCTTGGTATGAACTTTTAGACAAGTATATCTTTCAACAAGGTTTCAAAAGAT